>JANHGO010003910.1:0-26058 GCA_024606505.1 Aquila spilogaster | reverse complement strand
TCCACCTCTTCTACAGATTAAAGCTGCAGCTAATTAAAATTAAGATTATAACAAAAAGAAATAGAGTAACTTATTTAATGATACAGTTTTCTAGTGGGTGATTGTGTAAGAAGTATGACATAGGTCTATAATTTCTGTCAAGGCCAGAGAAATGCAATGGTGTGAACAATGACAGAGAAAAGGGGGAGGACAGTGCGCTGATGTAGAAGTGGGACTAGTAACAAGAGCAGCCATGCTCAGCAGTGCTTACCATTGTAGAATCAAAGTAAGAGGCTGGACTTCTTGATGATCTTCTAAACAGCAAGAGAGGTTGATGGCATCCCTATGCTCCATGGAATGACAAGGTGCTGCTGCCAAGCCTGAGCTCAACAAGTGTTTACCTTTTGACACCTCTAAAGAACTCAAACACTTTGCTAAGATTAAAGGCAAGCATTATGAGACCTCCAATAGGCTGAGCACAGTGTATACTGCATTCTATTACAAATATGGAGCATTAAGAGTCATTGTGCTTCACTCAGGATGAACTCTTTGCTTATCCCATGTAACTCAGACAAATCAATTACTCCACAATGTCTCTTCTTGCCAGTGGGGCTGACCTTTGTCTCTCGCCTTCACGAAGTCTGATTGTTGGAATCAAGTGTATGAACATGGACCTATGTAGTTTTCCGTCGGGTACTTGTTTGATTTTCATTTAATACTGCCTCAGTGTAATATAACACAAACTGTAACTTAAATCCCACGAATGAATTTCTAAAGCTGAGGTTCTTACTCCTCTTCCCTACGATCCTAATGTATTCCCTCAAAGCAAACAGCCTTCCTTCCATCTTTTCACAACCGCAAACAAGTGACCACTATGGACACAAACAATACGCTTAACTTATAGCCTTTCCATTGTACATATTTTTGAATGTTACTATGCAGGGTTTCTGGAGAAATTTACTGGCTTCTACAGCACAGAGGTTGTTGAATATCTCTCCTGCCCACAGGATTAGATCCATAGAGCAGAGCCAGGCTTTAACAAACTGCATTCTTGTTTTTCAGGCATTTTAAAATTGTTCACTTACTGTGTTATGCAGACTTGTGTACTTCATTATCTGCTTAAGCTTCTCTACACCCATTGATTTACAGCCCTTATTTTTCAGCTCCTGACGGCAGAAGGAGAAACAGATTCCATTTGATTTGCTGAAAGATCATTTATTAATAAGTATGTTAATGTAAGCCTACCGTTCTGGACAATTTTATCTAGAAATATAATGACTTTCTTAAGTCCATGCTGAGTTGATTATTCCAGCAGTCAAGAAATTCAGCTTTGCATTGGCACCTTGGGATAGATCCTGTCACCTGACTTGGAGAAACTGTGACAACTGGGTTTAATCTCTTGTGCTGTTTGCAGCCTGACTATACTATTTAATAAAATGCAAATCTGCTTGGCTGCTGTTCAGTCATCTGGATACAATGGCATCTTTGCTGTTAAATAATGAAGGAAAACAAAAGCCAGGAAATAAACCCAGGGCCTTCTCTGTACTGGGAAACAAATTATGGTAATTTCAGGCTCCTTAGAAATATAGCTGTGGTGGAGACAAACATAGTTTGCAGCTGGTGAGAAGTCTATACAAGGAAGGCAAACTGCTATAAAAACGCAATGGATCTGGTTAAATTTTGGATCTGGTATGTACAAAGTATAACCGTAGGACAATATTTTTGGCTACTCAAAAGTGACCCTCTAGTCATGTCCAGGATGGAGACCTCCATCACACCTCTCTGATAGAGACAGTCTACCTGAAAGGCACTCCGACCAGGGGGATCAAGATTTTGGCTGTCAAGTTGGATTAAGACATGCTTGTCATCCAGTTACTGGTCTAGACGGGAGGGGTAATGTGTTTGGGAGCATGTCTGAACATGGGAGGGTGGCAAAGGGTGGAGGCGGCTAGCGCTGTTTGCTGTCTGCCTGGGCAATGCATTGTGCAGAAAGGAAGGCAGCAATCTCCTTTATGATCTGATGTATCACAGTGGAGCCTAGGCAGACCCACCTGGAAAGCTCTCGCTGTGGGTCCTGTGGGGCCACAAGTCTTGGCCTCCTGTCACAGGCACCACGTGCTGAGGGTGCACTTGGGGTTCATCCCAGCAGCCCTGAAAGCAGACAAGAAGCAGGAGCAGCCCTCTGGGGCTGGGCTGGACCATCCCAAGCTGGAGCACAGCCAGGAATGGAGGCAGATACATCACCCCTTCCCCCTCACCCACAGCCCCAACAGGCACCTCCCAGTCCCATGACTCCAGCCCCCAGTCCCATAGCAGCAACAGAAGACTGACTACAAACACCTTGAGGGCCGAGAAAAGAAAAAGCACTGCTTGTTCTGCTGTGCCACATCCCCCTCTGCACAGACTGGCCAGCCTACAGCCACCTCTCCTTCTCTGTGGGTGCCAGCTTTCCTCCTCCAGCAGAAAAGATCTTTCCATTTTAACAGATACTGCCTCCTTCCCCATTATCGAAGAAGCTGGAAATTCCAATCCCTGAGTATAGCTCCAGTTTCCTTCCCTCTTCCTAAGCTGTCTCTTCCTCCAGACAGCAGGAATCATACTGACAAAGAGCCAGTCTGTAGTCATCAAAGAGCACCAGCATCCATAGGCTGGAAAGGCACTCTGAGAAAACTTCCATCCTTCCCCTCAACCTGGAGCAGCTACGGGCATCCCTCTGGCCCAGGAAGGCTGGAGCAGCACAGGTGCAAGAGGCACTGCTTAAGCCAGTCCTGCCCAGTGCACCCAGTCACTGGGAATGCTGGGTTTGGCTCTCTCTGGATGTTTGTTCCCATGATCGAGTCTGAGGACCCCAGAGCAACCTTCCTGATTTGCCTGAGCTGCCTGTGCTCAGAACATGCCCTGAGGATGCTGTTAGAGCCTGCCAGTCCAAGGCATCAATAAAACATGCACATTTCAGAGTCAGTGAAGGACAGATATCATATAAACCTTAAATAAACCTTGAATTCCACTCCAAGCTGACCAGATATGACGATCACTGAGAAGAATATGCCAAATAGAAGTATTAAATAGAAACACAATGCATAACGCATACAAAAAGTAATTCCTGCTCCAGCATTTCTCTCCAATCAACATGTGATTCTGTCCATTTTTATGGGTGATACAAGCGTACCTCTTTCTGATCAGTGCCACAGTGAGAATAAAAACCAATTTCCCTGACAAAGTCGTACCTGGAATGCAGAATTCAGTCTCTGAAGATGTTCCAGAGTCTTTTGTTGCTCAGCTTTGCAAAGAAACAAAAGCAGGTGTTCAAAAAAAGCATCACCCACAGCGCTATTAGTCACGCAGGCAGTAATGCTGTGCATTGAATTATTTAGGTGCCTGGAGTGCATGCTTCTAGAAGGGGCAGCTCTGCATCAGTTAGCAGACACTTCTCGCCTTTTCCTATCAGAATTGCTTTCTTAAACAAATTTCCTGTATCTGCACAAAGGAGGCCCCATCTATACCTGCCTCCTGAATGAAAATCTTTCCTGTGCCTATTGGAGATGATGAGGATTCAACACTAAACTTGAAGGGAGCACCCTCTTTCTAACCCACCCGTCTTCTCATTGCAAGCTAAGGATTCCAATATCTTCTGGGAACTTTCTACATTCCCTAAATTGTATGTGGTTCCAAGTAGTATCTAAGATGATATTTGAGAAACAAGGTATTTCTGTGCCTGTACAGTCACCCAGGGGAAGTGCATCTGACTATTTTTCCCCTCCCTTTCTTCGGATCAGGGAGACATGCTCTTTGCTGCAGGTGCTCCAAGTACTATTATCTATTCAGCAGAATGACAGACAACAGTTTTGTATTTCCACAGAGCTGCATTCGTCAATAATTTACTGCATAGATAATGCTCCTTGAGCAGTAATGATCAAGAACAGGCTGTGCTGGTAAGCAAAGGAACAAGCAGCACTTCATTATCAGTACTTATTCCAGATAGTATCGTCCAAGGATGAATTCAGATCAGTGCTGTCATACTATTGGCACTGTACAACCAGCCTAGAGCCGGGGCTGACTGGGTGACCTGGACTCTGGGTAGGTACTACAAGAGGTGTGCAGGCAGCTGATGGACCAGCCACACACTTGTGTTGAGCAAAGGAAAGCTTTGGGAAGGGTGTTGAGGAGAGCAGAAGGAATAGATGCAAGTCTGTTTTGAATCTTTCCACCTTGAGGAGCAGCCCAAGTAGAGCTGTACAGACATCTCTGAAGAGCCCATCTCCATCAGCTCCAACCACGGCTGCTGTTGGTGGGACCTCCAGCTGGCTTCCCCAGCCCTTTTTTCCCCCACCACCATGGGGGAAGGGAGAGGAAGCCCGGGGTTCTCATTTCCCAGTGCGTGAGGAGGGAGAGGAATCTCCCCTGCACTGAGAGATCTCAGCCATGTGCCTTTAGTTCTCTTGAAATGCCATATTGCAGCCATCCCAGCCTTGGCCGCTTCTCTTGCTGGGGGAGTCTCTGGCTGGCTCCTGACAGCTCTTTCTTGTACATCCAGACTGTGGCAAAGCACAAGGATGGTCAGACAGACTCCACACGCCAGCAGCCACAATGCATATTTATGCAATCATCATCATAAGAGCGTGCAATGCTTAGCATTTATATTGAGTTTTGCCTCCTGACTTGCAGGCACACATTAAAATTCTCACTCTGCTCCCGAATACCAATATCTGCTATCTGTCTCCTTCCTCTCTCACCCTGCTTTCCTGAAAGGGAATAAATGACACCTGGTTGATGAGAGAGGTGTTTCTTTATTCAGAGCAATCAGACGTGGAAATCTGTTACTTGCACCATGCATGCTAGGTGCCGCAGAGCCCTAAGTATTGTCATTCCCCTGTATTCTTCTTGTGTCCCCACAGAGACCTGGCTGTGCTCAGAAGACAAATCAGCCCACATTCATGGATAGAGATTTCCTCTGGTTAATTCAATCCAGTGTTTATCCTACACCTGTCTGTCGCTAGCTGCTGCCAGAGCTTGCTCATCCTATAAGCTTTTCTTTGCTTCAGGCAATCCTGTAGACTCCAGCATCCCAATTCTCCATCTAAAAGTGTTACCTGCCACCCACACATCCCCGTATTTTCTCCTCCATCCCTTGGAGGCAAATCTCAGTCAGAAGAAAGAGTTTTCTCTCAGCTCCATAGGTTCACTGTTGGCTTGTGGCCTGGCTGGCACAGGCAGGTGTCTGGAAACAACTCATCTGAGCAGCAGACTTTGGTTCATCGCAGAATGAAGGTGGAAGGTTTGGGTTCTCTGCCAGGGCAGATCTGCCTGTTGGAGAGCCAGGAGCTAGGGCTGTTTGGAGTTTGAATTTCATAGATGCTCAGATATGTTTTTGTCTGGCTCATGCTCCTCTCCTCCACTGCCCTTCCCACACCTCCTCCAGCATGTAATGGAGAGCCTCCTGTGCCCTAAGAAGGTGTCCCGCCTCCTTCACCATCCCAGAGAGATGTCACTGCTGGTGCCAGAGCCCTTCAGATGGGTAAGGAAAGATACTCAGGGGCATGTTTAAAATACTAGGTCTTTCCAGAAGGGCAGAGGGAGCTCCAGCACAAAAGCTCTCTGATGTCCCCCTCTGCTCTACCAGCAGCTCCTTCCTGGCTCTGGTCTGGACAACTGCATCCAGCTCTTTCCCGGGTGATGCCTGGGGATGGCTTAATGGATAGTCCAAAGGAAGACTGTTTCCAAAAGGGACCATGGACATGATTGCACTTTATTTGTCTCCTACTTTCCTATTCAATCCTTCAGCATCATCTTAGCAGGTTCTCACATAGCCCCACATACCCCTTTGCCACTATGCAGCACTATGTGCTGTAGTACTGCCTTCATGCTACTGCAAACACTTTGAACTGCAAAAATCTTCCACAAACAGTAACCACGTCTAATGACTTAGAGGCACTGTACAGGGGCCAGGTGACACATGGGGCCCAGTGCTATGTGGCAGATAAGAGCCAGCCTGCTCCAGAAGAAACAAGTCCAAAGCAGGGGAGGTAGGAGACTGTGTCCCTCATAGTGAAACCAGGGATCAGTCACTACTCTTCATTTATTCAGTACTAGATATTTGAAAGAGGAGATGGAAAACTAGGACATGGCTGCAGTTTTAGGCATGCTGGCTGGTAGGGACCTCAGGGCCAACCTTTTGCTCAAAGCAGGACTGGTACCAAAGCTAGACCTTGATGCTGTCTAGCCAAGTCTTGAAAATCTCCAAGGATGGGGATTCCCCTCTCACTGTCCTTCCCCGGTAGTGTTGCACTGCTCTCCTGGTGGTCTTTTTCTGTGCTGCACAAAAGTCACAGCACTCCTGGCTGTTGTCCCTGCTTTTATTGCCTGGCATTATCAAGAAGAGATTGGCCCTAAGGTCTTTCCAGCATCCCTTCAGGCAGTGGTAGGCCACCTTAGGCACTGGTAGCTTAGCCCTTAGCCTCCTCTTCTCCAGTAACCCAATTCTTCTCCTAGGCTGTGTGCTGTAGACCCTGACCACCTTGGTAACCCTCTGCTGGACCATCTGTGAATGCTCCACAGTTCTTTTGAACCTGGTGGCCCCAGGTTGGATATTATTAAATATTATCCTGCAGCTTTTACTCAGATACCAGCTCTCTTCATCTGACTGCCTCCTCTTTGCCATCTTTCCCATGGGGTTTAAAACTCCCTGTACCACCTGTGGAGATCCTTTCTTGCTCTTCTTTGCACTGTTTAGCACAGCACACAGCACAGGCACAAAAAAAAGGTCAATAAATGCAAAGGTATCACATTGCATATCTCTACAAAGCAATATTATCTCTCCCCCTACAACCCTGACCACTTGAAAAAGCTTGACCTAAAACATGAGGCTGCTCACGTGTCAAGAGCATACTCTGCCATGTTCACTAGAGTTGTCTTGTTTGTATTTCCTCCTTTACCATATTACACATAATCCTTCTATTCACGTGTTTCCTATATACCTATTACATACAATTCAGCTGTAAACTCCTACAGTGTAGCTTATCACTTTCTGGGCGTGTGGAGTCGCAAGCTCAGTGGGAACCTGGTCCAGAGTCAGGGCTCCCACGTGTCACAGCAGTTGTTGCTAACAGGAACAGACTTAATACTGAGAGCAACAGACTGATGCCCTGGTTGGGGCTTTCCAGCATGCACCGCAACTAGATCTGTGAAAAAGACAGATAAAAGCTGATTTAAGGGAGGAAGAAAACTGTAGTACAAAATGATAAAATGCAATCCTGGGAAAGTCGTTTTCAGATGACAGCCATGCTCATGCTGTGAGATTACAGAAAAGAATTGGTTTTGCCAGAAGAGGAATCTGCCATTTCCAGAATGTTAGTAATCAAACTCATTGTGTAACAGAGAATAATATGTATGTAGCTCAGATCCCTATAATCTGAAAACAGCTTGTTTCTTCCAGGGCCCAGCATGCAGAAAAAAATGAAAACGTCACTGATACATAGCATAGATGACAACAGGCAGAACACTAACAATCCCTGCCTCTTGTAAATCATGCCTGCGAGCATCCTTAGGAAATGGAGCGATGGGGAGGTGATCCATATAGCAGGTGGTATTGCAGGTTACCTGCAGCACACTGTCAGTGTATGTGGGCTGGAGATGGTGGGGGGCTGCTTGGTTCATGTGTTCCTGAGATTTTTGTGTTATCTTTCGCAGCCACAGAGTGAGAATTATTTCTCCTAACACCCCAGCAGCGGGGGAGGGAGCGGGGAATGCTGCACATGACTGCCACGTTGAGCTGGTAGCATGAAATACATGCACAAAGCTGCAAGCAGGCCAAAAATCCTTCAGGCTCTTTTCAGGACTTGAATTTGTGTCACATCCACAGAAAGCCAGTTACCAGGGACTGCTGTGATTGAGATGGAGCAGTCAAGTGGTCACATTTTATCTGCAATAGAGTGCTTTATTGCGCTGTCTTAAGTGGCACAAAGAGCTCACAAGATAAAACAAGGCAGGAGAGCAGGGATGCGTGCCCTGCTCTGCTTCTTTATTACCATGGAGGGGGAAGCTACAGACAGCAAAGAGAAAAGGGGAAGCATCTGCTGACAGCAGCTGAGGACATGTTGGCCACTGGGTCCGGCTGCTGCCATTTACTGAGGCAGTCAATCACAGACAGGGGCAGAGTCAGATTCAGCTCCAGGTGTAGACACCTTGGAGTGTCATGACCTAAAGGATTACCCAGCCTCTGTAAGCTGCTGTAACGCACAAGGACACATAGACTCTATTTCTCACATTTCTCTATCACAGGTTACTAGAAATTCCAACTATCAAGTATATCTAAGATTAATAAAGCAAGTAGGTATCAAGCTATCATGAATTATTACCGGGAATGCAAATCTCTCTTTCTCTTTCTCTTAATATGACAGGTTACTACAAACTTAGCAGTAGTAAAGTAGCATATATACTTATGAGTGATTACTTATATTCACACATATATATATATATATTTCAAAAATGCTGCAGATACCAAGTGCTATCAAAAAGATCCCAGCAGTGATGTCTAATTGACCTCAGAAAAGGGTCAGTGAGGACTGACCACAGAAGTGAGCCCAGGAGTGGGACCAGAAAGATAGCAAAGTCTCAACTCAAAGATGGAGCTCAGGGCCAGACAGATGTCCCCACTGAAGGTTTGATTTGTATAGAGAATATTGCAGGAAAAAGGAAAATTTTGTGCAGCACAGGAAGTTCTCAGAAAAAAAAGACTCAGTTTTGGATGGAAAATGATTCATTTTTATAGCAGCCAAGAAATGCTGATAAGTTCTGTTTTTCTCGGGAGGCAGCCTATAGATGATGTTTCCTATTCTCCCAGAGAAAATCTTACTTTCCCCTCACTACTTTCCTTTCTTACAGGTAGAAAATCGAATAGGAGTTGATAATTCCTACTTTCTGAGGATATTTTCAGTTGTCCATACTATTTTTACCTGTTCAGGTGACAAGTGGCTGTTAGTATATTGAATTTTTCCTTATCGATGGTACCTCCAGGAAGTCCCCAGTTCTTATCTACACAGCTGCCCTTCAAGAAAGCCTTTATGGGTCACTTTCATGGCTCCTATGGTCTGGTCAGTGCAGCATTCTCTGCAACCCATGCACTCTGCTACAAGCCTGTTGCAGCTTGGTTTCTTGGCCACAAAAGCATGGATGTGCACATGTTGCCCATGGATGAGGCACTGGAGAAGGACGTAGTAAGCGATTCTGATTGCTGCTGATGACCAGAGTTTATGATTATTACCCATAAAACACCATTTCCTTGTTTGAATATTACTAACTTGTTTAAACATTTAGTTATTGTTCTGAATTTGTGGAAATAGACAGTAAGGAACTGGTACCACAGAAGATGGAAGGGTCACGAGGACCATGTCAGTTCTGTAAGCTCCTTGCCAACGTGTTCATTCCTGTGCCACGTGTTCATTCCTTCCTTTACAATCTCTTTCCTCAGCCAGCTTTTCTGTACTTTTTCTTAGAAACAAGAACAAGCTTTCCTTTGGCAACCAGTGCTCCAGGGAGAAGCAAATGGCAAAAATATGAGCTCCAAAGCAACAGCTGGTCTAACAAACACAGCCCCAAAACATCACTTGCTGCAAAGCCTGCATTCATGTGCAAAAATGCACATGTCGAGAAGTGGATACGCAAGGCTCCTCAATGGAAAATCTTTGAGGGAGAGGGCAATTGTAGTATGTGGAGAGCAAAAATGGTGGCTTCGAATCATTGACAGCCATGAACAGCCACTGAACAATGCTGATTCCTGCCAGGAAACGAAACTCTGCAGGACTGAATCCACACCCATTTATTTTTCAGTTCAGGAACCAAATAAGAGATGGGAGAGTGTGGACATTTGGAGGGAAGAACTATCATCTCACCTCACCTGCATCTCAAACTTGAGCACCTTCCTCATAGGTCAGCATCATGCAGGTGGGTGGGGATGGCGTGGCCCCACAGCATGGCCACTTCTCTGCCCCCCACATGGCACAAATCCTGTGTGGGGTTCAGCACATCTGATCCTGGGCTGGGGCACATAGCTGATGGAGGACAGACAGCTCTGTGTATCTCTGACTCCTCTCAGATTAAAAAAAATAAGCAAGCTCTAACCCATAGATGTATTCAATGGAAAACAAGTTGCAAAGGAAAACGAGCACAGCTTACAACCACTGGAATTAGTGGATTTGGGGGGAGTTAGTGCATTTTTTGTTGTTCATTAGATTCATAGAAAGAGCTGTAAGAGAGAGACTGTGCACTGTTACGACATCCCATAGCTACTTCTCCACAAGTCCAGTGTATGTGGAGAAGGAATGCAAGTGCTCTAGAGGGTTTCCAGTTGCATTATACTGCAAAAGAGAGCAGAAAGCTGATCCAATATTAATCTTCGTAGTGTCATGAAGTGAACCAAACAGCGTAGAACCACAGAAGAACCCGCCAGGAGCTGCATTTGCCTGTTGCTACAATGCTTCAGTGGCATAGCAGGGTGAGGAGAGTGGTCTGCTTCAAGCAGAGAACCCCAAAGGAATTTCTTTATCTGTAGACATCAGAAATCCATACAGATTTGAAGTTTTGTGAAAAAGAGAAGAGTAGTTACAAAGTCTCTTATGCATACTTTCCTTTCATCCCTGTGCAGACGTCTTCATTCTCCGGCTCTTCAGTGTGATCTTATGCAGCATAATGTTTCCACCTGAATAATTTACAAGGCAAAAGCACTCAAAGTATGAAAACATTTGCAAAGATATTAGGCAGAAAGACAGTCTTCACTAGGCCATTGCAAGGTACCTTTGTGCTGAAGCCTATTTCCCTAGGAAAGTACATCCTCCAACAAATAGCCATTCGGAATGTGCACTAGGTAAGTGAAATATGAAGCGTATTTTTGCAGTTCCTTTGGATTTTCAAGGAACTGAGTTCCTATTCGCCTGAATCTTAAGAACATGGGGAAAAAATCTGTCAAAAAGTGTGTAAAATAACTTCAGATCAAGTAGACAGTATTTATGACAACTTAGCAGCTAATGAAGATAATGTTATAAGGGAACACTTCACGTACCCAAATGATCTGCATGGCACGTTCTTACTGGAGCCATTCACACCAACTGAGCTCTTTATTTTTACTCAAAAGAGTTTGAAATACAAGCAGGAAATGGGCAGAACAGAAAACACAAGCTATTTGGTGCGTCATTTTTCATTCTGATGTTTGTAGAGAATGCCAGTGATCTACTTAGGATGGTTTGCATGCAGTTTTCAGGCTCACCAGTGGCTAGTGAGTATTGCAGTCCTACTAAGCAAAGCATCATCAGTACTGATGTTGGCTGATATTACATTTCTCTTCTGTAAGTGAGAGAATACACAGAAATCACACAGAAATTGAGACATTTAGGATATCACTTAAGGATACAATTATTTCCGAATTTT
The DNA here is from genome assembly GCA_024606505.1 of Aquila spilogaster. Taxonomy (NCBI): domain Eukaryota; kingdom Metazoa; phylum Chordata; class Aves; order Accipitriformes; family Accipitridae; genus Aquila; species Aquila spilogaster. The sequence goes on along the minus strand of JANHGO010003910.1, from coordinate 14,661 downwards.
CTGAATTACTTTGGAGCCTTCTCTTCTCCAGGCTGAACAGCCCCAGCTCTCTCAGCCTGTCCTCATAGAGAGGTGTTCCATCCCTTGGATATTTCTGTGGTCCTCCTCTGGATGTGCTCCAACAGGTCTGTGTCTCTCCTGTACTGAGGACTCCCCATCTGGATGCAGTACTCCAGGTGAGGCCTCACCAGCACAGAGCAGAGAGGCAAGAAAATAGTAAGGAAAGTAAGAAGGAAAGAAAGAAAGAAGGAAGGAAGGAAAGAAAGAAGGGAAGAAAGAAAATAGCTAAAACATAAGAACAATTTCTTTTTTTCCACCTCTCCCCTAAAAAAAATGCAAAAATGAGTCATGTAAGCAATCCTGTTACCATTCAATGTAACAATAATAAGAAAATGTTTGGTAGCTGAGGCAACTTAATATAATCCAACCTGTGGCATTTTACTTGCATAGTTCACACTGAAAAAACCTTGTGACAATTTCTGTCACACCTGCGAAGTCATGTGTTAAAAACCAACGGTACAAAACCACAGAGAAAACTTACAGAAATACGGATTTTAAAATAATCACTTGTACGCTCTCACTTCAAGACAAATGATGCTGATAATTCAGTGTCATGTGTCATTTGCTCTGCGTTTTTCCAACCATGTACGAAGTTTTCACGATAAGCAGTGTAGTTTACATGAAAGAAGAAAAATGAAGACTGTTGCCCATAAAATAAAGATGTGGTGCTACAGCTATGTCTTTTACTGATGAGCGTGTGAGAATGCACCTGAAAAAATGCACATTTCCTGTTCAGCACTTTCAGGCTGCCCCATTTTCAGTAATTTGTCATCACTCTTCTGTAAGACCCGTTTCTTAATGCAAGAATTCAATGGCAAGAGAAAACTCCCAAATAACCACAGTTCTCTGAAAAATCAGGTTTGCCTACTGATCTAATCTAAGCACTGATAACCCTATAAATGAGTACTTTTTTTTTCTAATAGCTTTTGACAGTAATAGAGTATTGATTCCTTCACGAAGATGATAATGCTAATGGTCACGATGCTCCTCATCGGGAAAAATAAATCTGTGAATACTCCACCACCTATAACTTAACACTTTTTGGTTACTCTACACTGCAGGCGTATGGTTAGCCAAACTCAAAATATCAGCTGTTGAATTTGTATGTGCAGAGCGTGGGTCACGTTCTGGGGTTTTAAGGAGTTCTCTGAGCTGTGGGATCCAGGATGGCTCTTCAGACCTGGGGTTATATCACGATCACATCTTGCTCCATACTGGTACCTGTATCTTGCATCCTAGCAAGTCTTGGCCAGCAGCAGCACCTCACCTCACCTCAAGCCCCTGGCTTAGGTGACAGGCCTTAGCCCACTATTCACTCCTATTTCATAATTTTCGGAAATTAAGTCTGTTAAAAATCACTACTTGTTGTTGCCCATGGGCCTGGTATCATTCTGTACATCCGCTGGACTAATGAAGGTAGACTTAAAACAGCTTGCCAACTTCCCTCCTTTACCACTGTTAACATGTCACTTGTGGAATGTCAAAGTGGCACTGCAGGACTTGGGACAGACAAGAGAAAGCTGGCATTGTATGTGGAGGTCGTGCATACATTTGCACGAGTAGAAAATCTCTCTAATCACGTAATTTTCTGTCTGGAGGCATGATCCATCCCTGGGATATCAAGGACTTCAGTTTTGCTTAGAAACATTATGATCTTATTGTTTTCAAGGAGTTGCCTTTCTATTTGTACCACACAAAATACAGTCTTTTTTTTGTATATGTGTATACCACAGTTACTACTTTGAGAAAGGAGTCTGAAAAGTGAGCAAAACCACCACTTTGCCTATAAAAGTGCTTAGATATTTCTTAATGCACTGAGGAATACAAGTCAACCCCTCCCCAGAAACAACTCCAGCCAGCCAGCCAGGATCCCAGTGCCAAATGCAAGTGCTGATGGACATCTCTAGGGGCCTGATTATGCCAAGAAACCACAAATTCCATTGTCACAGGTATGCAACAGCTTTGAAGACTGAGCTACTTGTATTTAAAAGCTTTGGTGGAGATTTAACAACTTAACTTCATGAAACTGACTCTGTGGGTTTCATTTGTATACCAAAGGCAAACACTATCCCGTTCTTGGGAAGAAACAAGCACGACAGCAAGATGCTGAAAATGCCCTGAGCTTCAGTGGGTGAGGAGGACATGCTGGGACCTAATCTCCTTCGGTAGTGCTGTGGGAAGCAAGGGGTCACACTGGAAGACCACTGGGAGAAGGGGTAGGAGAAGGGAAACCCAATATAATCATCAAAGAAAGGGGAAATTAGACATCAGCAACAGTCCTGCATCTCTGAGCAGGTCACAGCCAAGGTGCTCTGTTTCCCTCTACTGGTAAAACCTCAAGATTTTTTTTAATCTCTAGAATTCTGTTTGGTTTTTTTTTGCTGCAGGCTTTCTGCTGGAGGTGCCTGTGTGCCATTGTGTGCTGCAGTGCCTGTGAGCACTGTTCAGGCCTCTTGTTTTCTTCCAGTTCTCCCTCAACTCTATCCCTCTTTGCTGAGCTCTGTCATACAGCCCTGTTTAATGCTGCTGACTTCAGCAGAGCTGGGCATGAATCTAAATTAGTAAGAAATATTTCAAGGTGATTTATGTGCATTTGGAAAGGTGTCATTGATTTCTCAGCATGAAAGCAATGCCACAACACTAACACTATTCTTAGGCAGCCTAACACTTTTTTTTTTAAGAATTGCTGCTATTTGGTTGTGTTCAGAAGACAGAACAGAGATTCCGTTGTAGGAAAGTCTCAAGATTACGAGCTGGTAAGAAGATGAGGTAATTGTACACGTGGCACTGAATGCACTATCTGGGTATTTTAATTGCTCAGTTAGACCACATGGCCCACAGCCAGATCCAGTGAGACCTCATGCGCGATCCTCTGCTTCCCATTGCCAAAGAAAACATCAGTGTTCACAACCATTAGTGGCCTTTAGAAGTAACCAAAATTAATTTGGGAAAGAGCTTTCTGAGCTTTCACAGGCACCATCTTATAGAGACATGGGTCTCCCAGCTCACACTCTTCCACTGTCTTGGGGTCTTCTAGGACGTTTCTTCCCTTCCACATGGCATCCCCAACAGCAGAGGTTTCCCATGTCCTGCTACCAGGGGTAGCATTTTACACTGAGAATGCATTTGAGTTTTTCTACGTGTGATCTCCAGGAGAACTTAGTGACTGTTACACTTACTTGCAAGTGCTCTTCTTGGAAAGTCCAATCGTTCATGCTCACGTACTTCAGTTTAATATGTCTGTTAGATTAATTGAGCTATTGAGCATGTCTGGTCACAAAGCACGTTGTAACTAATTTCAGAATGCCTTGGGCAGGCTGGAAGGGGCTTGGAGTGCAACCAGAGGTATTGCCATACAGTCTGTTGGGTCTTACAGTGAGTAGACAATGAAATTAATTTACCAAGGAAGTGATGGGATGAGAGGAAACAGAATGCTTTTGGACAAATTGATCTGCTTCTGTTGCCCTCAACACTGCACTTTTGGAATGCATGTACTCTGTAAATGTAGTCAAGAAAACGCATGCTTTGTTGAAACCCTGAAACCTGGCTGTGCTGGAAAGTTGTTAATGCTATGTATTAGGTCTGCAAATTCAGTAAATGTTAGAGGAGGAGCTTGTTTCTATTCTATATCACTGGTGGAAAATAGCTACTTAATTCAGCCTAATCTCTACTACCCAAGATAATGGGATTCCAGGGACATTACTCTCAGATTAGCTGGAAAACCGTGACTGCCTGCAATAACTGTGGGCAAAATTTAACTCCCTTCTGCACTGTTGTTAATGTGCAAGAAAGCATGAGCTCAGATAGATGAGCCAATCTCTGTTTGATTTGCAAGATAAGCCATTATGAAGGAAAAACAATCATTTCATAGTAAACTGAGCACAATTAACTGGCTTCTGTGGAAGATCGACATTTTTCCAGGGACATTACTGAAAGCAGAAAAGGACCACAATAGCAAAACCACATCAATTAGAAACTCTAGGGAACACAGTGTGAGAGAGAATGGATCTTTTTGTTAACCCTCAGTAAATGATATGAAAGTGGGCAATTTTCAGATCTCTGCCATTTGGAAATGAAAGAGTTGAGTGGTGCTGGATCATACATCCCATGACTTACAATTTCTCAGTACTCTATAATACGTTTTGCTTGGCTGGATGCCTCCCTTTTTTTACTTTGGTCCATAATGAACATAAATGCCTTAAGCGTGACAGTGAGGCTGATCTCTTTCCTCACTCTGCCTCTTTTGGGGGTCAAACATTCACACAGTGTGATCAGATCTGATGTTACAAAGGGAAAGGAAGAACCGAGGCTTTTCCATTTCATGTTATGTGATCCCAAACATTTTGTGAGTAAAGTTGCTAGAGCTGGAATCCCTGAAGAGAAGCGCAGGACAGCAGTGATGCTTTGAGCACATATGCAGCAGGTTAAAACCTTTCTTCTCTCTGCATTTTTTATTTCTTTAACGCTTCTACAATTTGGTGCACAGAATTTTAATGTAGTTTCCAATTAGATCAGCAAAAAGTTGAGTTTGCAATTCAACTGTATCACATGTCAGCAAGGCTTGATTGCTGGATACACTGAGAATCTCACGGTCTTTTTCTCTGTTTTGCACAGATATTCCATGTATTCAAGTGTAAGTTCTGATGTCCGTGTTTCTGTGACAGAAGAAAGGCAGGATTACTTATCCCTGTCTGTGCTTGGACATAATGGGGGAAAAGACTAAATAGAAGCTAGTGTTTATATATGCAGTAAAGAACCACTAAAAACAGAAGAGATGAACTACCCTAGGGGAGTTCTACGGAGGTGCCAGGATCAGCAGTAATTCCTCACATGGCAGGCACCTGTCAAACATTTTCTGCAACATCTGCAGTCTATAGTCTAAAACCTCAGCATGCGATGCGCCTGTTCTCACCAAATCAGGGCATTGCTGTTGCACCTTGAGCTTGGGATCCATGATAACCCTTAGAAACTTCCCAGAAGAGCTGCTGTTGTGCCAGATTTTCCCTTAGCCTCCATTGCCCAAAGGGGTATTTCTGGCCTCAGTTTTGTACCTTGTCACAGATATCCAGCAAATGTCACCAGTTCCATTTAGACCATCACTCCTCTCTCCAGAACTGGATTGGGTTGCCCACCTGCCTCTGCCTGCCCAGTCTTGCTCCTGGGACTTTGCCCCAGGCAGGTTTGCCAGACAGCTTCCTCATGCTGCTGTGGGGCTGCTGATGGCAGTGTACGATAGCCCAGTGCAGGATGACTGGCTGAAGTACTCCCGCCAATATACACACTCATTGGATGAGTTAATCTTTGGCAATTACAGTCTGGTACACAACCTAATTAGTTTTGCACCTTGTAGTTATAAGTTCATTTACTGTGTGTTCCCCTACTTTGCCAATGAAAACATCGCACAAGTCAGCTGAAAGCTCACTAAATTCCAGACGCGTAACTTCTGTTTCTCTCCCCCTCTTCACAAGGCCTATCGCCCAGAAGAGATGTGGGTTAATTTGACAGAATGTCTTTGACAAATGGATTTTTTCTGTTACTCATTTTCACACTTACAAAGTTTTTATTCATTCCAGACTTTGGTTTCCCAGAAGCTGAAGTTTAAAAATTATCCTATTATTCATTGGTCCTTCTTTTTTCTTTTATTTTTCTTTCTTTTTTTCCTTCAGTAAAAGCCCTCTCTAAATCAGGAGCTACCTGCTTGAATAAATAAATATAAATATTCTGTTGTAAAACCCATGTAACATTAGAGGTCATTTTCTTAAGGGAACGTGTTGTACAACCTCATCTTAATTACAGAGACTGAAAAGAGTAAAAAAAAAGCAGTTTTCTGAGAAAAGCACGACCTGGAATAGTTACAAGAAGCGGTAATATAAGTGGGTTTGCTGTTGGTCTTTTTGGGAGCAATAAGAAATTATGAACGCTTGGTCGACTCCTGTCCAGAGAGCTTGAACGGGACCTGTGTGAGTGGAAGAGCAAAACCCAACTGGAGCCTCTCTGCCAAACATTTGCATCACATCATCCTCCAAAAACCCAAACTGTTTTATGCGCACAGACTGTATGACACACTGACAGCAGGGTGGCTGCTGGAATTACTTTGCCTATGTAATGCAAGTTGAGTCTGTTCAAAAAGCACTGTTGCAGTCCGTGGTATTTTTGAGACAGATCATTTCCAAGTCTGTGTGAAGTATGAGAGGGCATTTTTCCCTCTTAATTTGGATGGATATTCTGTCTTTTACAATCTCCAGTAATATGGGGGAGAGCAGCACGTATTTCATCACCAGGAATGCACTGGTGGCCCCTGGGAGAAATGCTCCATTTCTTCTGATGGTCGTACAGACCTCTGTGTGGTGGGTTCTCAGTCTGAACATTACTGGCATTTTTGCGGGGGCTGTGGGACTTTCCAACACCCTACTTGGGAGCAGCCTTGTCATCATTCACTGGTGGAAGGGCATTTTCAGCCAGTAAAGTAATTCAGCTGTGTGAATTTATTCCTGAGCTTACAGATATGCCATTAGACATGGGGTCAGCGGTTTGGGACAGCCATAAATACTCCCTTGTGGTTATGGCTGATATAGCAGCAAGGAGAAGGGGTTTGGACAGGAAACCGGCAAATTGTTGCTGTGTTCAACAGCCTTTTGGGGCCACCAGCAGACCAGAAGTGAATACTTTCATACTGCTCTTATCTGATGGTTTTACAATAAAAGTAAGGCTGTATAAACACATAGCATACTGCAAACTCCAGCTTGGTAGCATGGGTGAAAGAGATGTTTCTGAGTTAATTTTTCATAAGAGAAAACTAAGAGATTCGTGTTTTCCAGCTATGGTAGTCCTTGTGTGCATGAAATGAGTCTACAGCAGTGTGTGCCAACAATCCCATCCCAGGGTGTATTCACTACAAGGGAACATGAGGATAACCTTTTGCAGATACTGAATACTAGAGAACATGATTTTCATAGAATCAGAGAATCCTTAAGGTTGGAAAAGACCTCTAAGATCATCCAGTCCAACCATCCACCTACCACCAATATTGCTCACTAACCACATCCCTCAGTGCCACATCTATATGTTTCTTGAACACCTCCAGGGATGGTGACTCCACCACCTCCCTGGGCAGCCTGTTCAAGTGCCTGACTACTCTTTCAGATAAATTTTTCCTAATATCCAACCTGAACCTCTCCTGGTGCAGCTTGAGGCCATTCCCTCTCGTCCTTTCGCTGTTACTTGCGAGAAGAGGTGTTTATCACTGTAAACCCAGATTTGGAAAAAGAAGTCATCAAATAAAAATGTTAGGAGATGGAGAAAATGTCACATTTTTTCATACCACAGGAGTTTGTCACCATGGAGACCCTCTTGTTTTCTTTGAAAATGACTCAAATCTTACGGATGGAGCATATGTGATAGAAGTAAAACAATATCAAGAATTCACATTAAACATTTTAGAAAGAAGTTTCTGAGCAGCAACCAACTTTGCCAGACTGTTCATGCAGCAAAAATATGCTTATAGTCTTTTCCTTAAGAGCTTTTTCTTTCTAATGTAAAGCAACTAAAGATTTTATTTCCAAAACTGGCTGATTTTTAAGGAACTTACGATACATACAACTGAAGGCTGAAGGACTTTGCTATTTTGCTGTAGTTTTGTTCAACGAAATGCTCTTCCTAATGAGAAGCAATACTTCATAGTAGCATAGAAGTTGTAAGAGATGTAGTCTGGTTTTAGAAGGCCTATCAATGAAACTCCCGTAGCCATACGGCACAAGGTGTAGAAATGGTGCCCACCCACCCTTCCACATTTCACACTGGATGGGTTTTGCAGTCAGACGTTGTAATTGCAGAGCAGAAAAGGCATCTCTTGTCCTTCCACGACACATAAGAAGATGAGATGAAGCATAAAGTCAGAATAAACATCTCAGTGTGCTTAGGCTAATCTAAGGGAAGGGAAACTGAGTATATAGTCTTAATCAGGATCAGATTAGTCCTGCTGGGCCATGTGGTAGTAATCTCTATAAAGATGCATTTAGCAAGGATGGCAGTGAGAGCTATGGTCAGGAGAAGGTAACAGCATTCCTGGCTCTGGTGCCCACATGGTCCAAGGAGATAGTCAATGGTCCAGGGAGCCAATCCATGGTCCAGGGAGCCAGTCCATGGTCCAAGGAGCTAGTCCATGGTTGAAGGAGCTGATCCATGGTCCAGGGAGGTAGGCAGCCTCATAGAGAACAGCAAAATACAAGGCACCCTTGGAGCCAGACAGGCTGTTCTGCAGTGCCTTTGCACTATGAATATCTAGGATGCAGCCTAGATGCCAAGACAAGACTCTGCTTTCGCTTTTCCTTTCTTCCTCAGTTACGTGGGTAATAAGTAATGCAAAGGAAACATACCAGGTATTTCCTTCATCAGTGAACAAAATAACTAGTTGGAACAATGAAACGCCTTCAGCTTCACGGAACTGCAAATACTCTATTGAGAACAATTCAGAAAACTTGAGCTGAAGATGTAGAAAAATTGGTGCTTAGGGTACATGGATGTTAGAAAAACATGAACTCAGAAATTACTGCAGCTAAGAGCTGTCCTATGAAATTCATCAGACAAAAGCAATGGTTTCTGTCGTTTCAAGAGGCCATCTTTATCATCATGTGGTACTGGGAATAGTGTGTGATTCCATTTGCATTTCTTTAATGAGTCAAAGATTTTTGTGTTCTACCCACTGAGCTGTGATACTAGAAACAGTAGTTCTATCCGACATGAGGTGAAAGAGTTTAAGAGAGAATATACTCTGTTTCTTTTATTGGTGCTGAACCTTCTTACAGTGTGTTTGTATACATTTATTTGTGTTGATGATAACATTTGGGCTGTTGCAGCCTGTGCTCTGGGTTTTCAGGCAGCAAACATATGCTGCCTATTGCAAAGTCTCTTTTAGGAGTATTTTGAAAATGTCTGTAGGCATTGGTCCTCTGTTGTCCTCTTGTCTTCACTGTATCTTTGCCAGGGTCTCTGATAATTTGGTGATTATCCTGTCTGAAGATAACTGTTAATAAATAAATGACCACAGAGTTCTTTCAAACTTCTCCAGGTTTAGAGGCATGAATCTCAGCTGCTTAATACATAGCACAAAGAACTACCCTATGTCCATGAAGAACTTGGGCAAGGGATGCCATTTTCACTGGGTTGTTTAGATCATCTCAGACAGATTGGCTTGTTCCCTGTCACCTACACTGCCATTCCAGTTCCACGCCGTCATTCCTCTTCTGAGATTGTTCAGTCTGGAGAAGAGGAGGCCCAGGGGAGACCTTATCGCTCTCTACAACTGCCTGAAAGGAGGCTGTGGTGAGGTGGGGGTTGGCTTCTTCTCCCATATAAGTAGTGACAGGACAAGAGGGAATGGTTGCAGGTTCAGGGAGAGGTTCAGATTGGATATCAGGAAAATCTTCTTCGAAAGAGTGGTCAGGCTCTGGAACAGGCTGCCCAGAGAGATGTTTTAGCCACTGTCCCTGGACGTGTTCAAGAAACATTTAGTTGTTGTACTGAGGAACATGGTTTAGTGGGGAAATATTGGTGGTAGGTGGATGGTTGTACTGGATGATCTTGGAGGCCTTTTCCAACCTCAAGGATTCTATGATTCCATGATTCTTGTTCTCCTGAAATACTCACACAGCACAGCATCATCCATCAGTCTTACAGTGCTGCTTTCTGTGCCTAATAAAGCCAGCTGAGGAGTGAGCGAGCAGACACTAAGCATTTGGGAGGTGCTGAAAGCATAGTACTTTATCTTCATCTCATCCATAGCAAACTCTCACAAATGTGTCACTGGCCAAAGAGACTGTCAGGTTTGGGAACTGAAAAGGACTTCATATCTTGCTGTGGCCAGATTTGAAATGACTCAACCTGCTTGGTCTTGCTACCTTTCCAGAAAACCTGTTACAGAGCCTCTCTCCTCTGAGCTAGAAGCCTTCATTTCTAGCCAAGACTCTTCTGCAACCGGCTTCCTATTTAGAATAACTCTTTTCTCTCCTTGACAATTATGCTTTGTATTTGTTCCACTTACGATGTTCCCCAAAGATGATATAAGGGAATTGTACACTGTATTCCAGATAATGCCTCAGCATGGGTTTGTAAAAGGGCGTCAGTTTCAGGGGCTGCACCTAGGTAATCTCTTATCTTTACCCCTGTACTGACTGCAAAGATCCTCCTTTGCTCTAAGAGACATTAGCCATGTTTTTGTTACTTTGCTGTTCACTTTCTAATTCAGTTTGATGTTTGGCAATACTTAGCCAACAAGAGATGACCTGCTCTGTTGATTATATCATCCTTTCTCTCTAAGTAGACTCTGTCCTTGTTTCCCACATTATTTTAAATGATAAATGATCATCCAGTTGATCTTGAAGACCTTCCCCCTCTGCTTAGTGCACATCATTAGCATAGTTAATGTACATAGTTTCTGTATCTTTATAGAACAGATATTCTCATTCCTTTTCACAGACAAACATTTTAATTCTTTGAATTGTTAAGTAACATTCCTTGCTTTGTCCAAACTTGTCCTTTTGGAATTAATGAAACTATTACTCATAAAATTCCTCATGTTCATTAATTCCCCCAAATTCAGATTAATCAGTTCAAAGTTATTTTCTGTTCCCATCTATCCTCCCTACTTTAAAAACCACTGTGAAAGAAAAAGTCTGATGGCTTGCAGGTCTGGGAAAATATATGTCTAAGTATTTTTAGCATTTTTGCTCCAGGCTATCACTAAGAAGTCAGAGGTGTAGGAGATGGTGATTTCAGCTGTTCTGTTGTGGTTCAGAGAAGAATAGCTGCTTCGTAGCATCAAAAAATAATTAGCTATAATGTGCCATTACCTTCTAATATGGGTGTAATTGCCTGTGTGAATAGTCAAATTCTCAGAACTTGAAGCAGTTCATGCTCTATCACTTTGCTCAACATCTTGCAGAAGGTGCTGGGATTTCAAAGAGATAAAACAGTTTTTACGTCAATGTTGCCAATAATAGAATCGTAGAATCACAGAATGGTTTGGGTTGGAAGGGACCTTTAAAACCATCTAGTTCCAACCCCCCTGCTATAGGCAGGGACACCTCCCTCTAGAGCAGGTTACTCAAAGCCCCATCCAGCCTGGCCTTGAACTCCTCTGGGAGTGGGGGCATCCACAGCCTTGCTGGGCAGCCTGTTCCAGTACCTCTCCACTCTCTCTGTGAAGAACTTCCCACTGACATCCAATCTAAACCTTTCCTCCTTGAGCTTAAAAGCATTCTCCCTTGTCCTATCACTGTCTATCCGAGTAAAAAGTTGATTGCCCTCCTCTTTATAATCCCCTTTTAAATACTGAAAGGCTGCAATGTCTCTTTGCAGCCTTCTCTTCTCCAGACTGAACAAGCCCAGCTCCCTCAGACTGTCTTTGTAGGGGAGGTGCTCCAGTCCTCTGATCATCTTCGTGGCCCTCCGCTGGACCCGCTCCAACAGCTCCATGTCCTTCTTGTGCTGGGTGCCCCAGAACTGGGTGCAGTACTCCTGGTGGGGTCTCATGAGAGCAGAGGGGCAGAATCACCTCCCTTGACCTGCTGGTCACACTTCTCTTGATGCAACCCAGGATACAGTTGTCCTTCTGGGCTGCATGCACACTGCCGGATCATATTGAGTCTTTTCATCAGCTGACACCCTCAAATCTTTCACCTCAGAACTGCTCTCAAGCCATTCTCTGCCCAACCTATGTTTGTACTTGGGATTGCCCCTGCCCAGGTGCAGGACCTTGCACTTGATCCCTCAGATCAGACCAAAGGCACCGCTGACTTGCTTCCCACAACAACCTGCCAAGTGTCCATGGGATCTAGTCAGCCTTAGGTTGGAGAAATGCAGGAATAGACACATCAGGGATTCTCTTCTTATTATTGGATGATGCCCCCAAAGGCTCCAAGGAAGCACCTGGCACCCGGATCTTAGCTGCACACAGCTGACTTGAAATAATAATATTTTATTTTACTTTTAATTGGGACTGGGAGAGGAGAAGCAGAAGTTCCCCAGTCTTCAGGTTGCCGTAGGCTGGAGAAATGCTGAGGAGGGCAAGGCACTGACAGGCACTGACAGGGCACTGACGGGTGGGAGGGCCCTAGCTCCCTGCAGAACCTGAGCTGGTTATTAGATCTGGAGTAAGGGGAAGGTGTAGGGCCCCAGGTTTCTGTCCTTCAGCTCATGGTGGGGTTTCCCATCAGGGCAGGTGTAGAAAAGCACTGGCTTGGGGTACATTTGTGTGGTTCCCTATCCCCGTGGCTAGCATCCCACCCCAGCGATGAGCAGGCTGCCCAAGGAGGTGTCACTTATATTTGGAGCTCATGGGCAAGCAGTTCGTCTCCTGAGGGTCCCGTGGAGGTGACATATCACAGGACGACTGCTCACTCCCTGTGGGTACTGATTCTATGACAAGCTGCAAGCTTTCCAACACCACGGCTCTCCACTCCTGAGGTAGGTGGCAGTGACAGCTGTGTCTGCATGAGTCATCCCCTGTGCGCACCAACAGGGCTCTGCAGGCTTGGTGGCACTTGCTGAGCTCACTGTAAGAGCTGCTGTCAGGCGTGGTGAAGAGGACCTCAAAACTGGGATGCCTGGATGACAAATCAGTGCCTGGTCCTATCCTGAGCAGGTGATGGTGGGACATCCTGCAGCTGATCTGCAGAGTGTCCGTGGCTGTGCACGGTGTGCAGTGAGTGTGAGTGCCCTCAGATGGTGGATGTGGCCACAAGTGACGCAGCTCAGCAGTCACCAGAATGTGGCAAGTCATGGAACACCAGCAAACTTCCCAGCGCAGACTGCTCGGAGTATCTGCTGATAACTAAGCCAAGTACTCGGAGGTGGCTGTCAAAGGAAATATACGAGGTGCCATTAGGAGAAAACAGTAAACCAGTTCATCAGTGTAGGGAGAGTCTCCCGGTGACATTTTCATAACATTCACAGACTTTTAAAAATGCAGGAGAATTAAACCATCATTGGAAACTGCCCTCCTGAGATTTTACTTGAATGTAATATATTTCAATTACAGTGTATTCTAAATTCCCACGATAATATACAATCTGCAGAGACTTATAATGTGTGCTGGTTGAAATCTGAGCTAAATTAATAAAATCTTAAAAAAAAAAAAAAAAAAGAGAGAGAGAAATAATCTACTTGGCTGCAAATGCCTTAAGGAATGATGAGCAGAAAAGACACAGAATAACTGGGGAATGATTTTGAAAGCAATACTTGCAGGCCAATTGCTCAGAGCCAGTGCCAGAAAATAAGGCAAGACTTCTTTTATTAAACATGATTGCTGTGACCTTCTCTGGTTAACCTACGGAAGGAAAAATGAGCAACGCACTGCGTATGATTTGTTGTTATTACAGCTGGGCTGTTTTTCAGTGAACTCGTAGAAGCTGGAATGTTTATTTTGATTTACTTTTGCTTTCTTTCTTTTTTTTTTTTAAAGAGCAGAAGCAAACGCAACGTTTTGTAGCGTACATGTAGCCTTCTCTGAGCACTGTGGCTGCAACCCCCTCCTCTCAGCTCCTTTCTATTTGTGAGCATCACGGCCATGCCTGTTCCTGCCTCCCTCCTTCCAGGGGCACTGAGTGCTGTTCTCCTGAGAGCAGGGCTTGCAGCTGCCCTGACCCTTGGGCGAGGGCTGGCAGGGTGAGCTTCCTCTTCTCTGTCCTCTCCTGGGGCAAGCACCGATAATGCTCCCTGGAGATCACATAAATGAGATGGAGGACAGCAAGTTAATGTATTTATGCGCATCAGAGTCAAGAGGGCCCCACTGTGCTTGGGGTGCATGTTAGCATAGTTCCTGGCGTACCGCAGGGACACAGATCAGCGATGAGACCAGAGGGACAAGGACAGTGCAACTGTGTGTGTGCTTCTGTATTCTTGTCAGCCTGAAGTACTGTGCAGAAGCACAGTAATGTATGCAGTGTAATCAAGAGTGTAAGAAAGCCCCCACAGAAACCAGACCTAGTGAGCTAATTGTGGCTTAGGTCATTTTCTATATGCTTTCCAAGATGTCTGCCTATACTTAATTAAAATGCCTAATACATCTCGTTTAGCCCGGAAGGTAATGGAGGAGAAAGGTTATTAATCTGGTGCCTGGGATATTGGCAGTGCTGATTTTTGCATGGATTGGAATTCAGCAGGCTTTCATTTTCTGAAAAATAAAGTCATCAATAAGACCTAATCACGTGATTACTTTAAGGAACAACCAAATTACTAAAAAAAAACCATCTAAAATCATAAGATCTCACTGATTCATCTTTCTGTGTCATTTCTTGGCCTCAACCCTCACTTCAGGAAAAATATGCTTTTGACTTAAATTGAACACAAAGTTATTTAAAGAGTATTGGTTGGAAGGAACTTATGGAAATCATCTAGTTCAACCTACTTGCTAAAGCAGGCTCAGCCAGTGCAGGACGGTGTCCATGTCTAATTGGGTTTTGAATACCTCCAAGGACAGAGACCCCACAACCCCTCTGAGCAACCTGTTCCAAATTCTATCTCTCTTAGAGAGAAAGGAAGGAAGGAAGGAAGGAAGGAAGGAAGGAAGGAAGGAAGGAAGGAAGGAAGGAAGGAAGGAAGGAA
>JANHGO010003909.1:0-26063 GCA_024606505.1 Aquila spilogaster | reverse complement strand
TTCTTGTAATCGATAGGAAGCAGAATTGCTCTCACTTTTCAGAGATTTGCTTTGCAGGTGAGCTTGCAGTGGGGAACTGGGGCTATGTAGTACCTTTTTCATACTCTTTCCTGGACAGTTCATGCTCCACAGGTTGCATAGGCCAAACAGCTGCTACGGAGCTCTGATTTTGCAGAGAGTGTGTTGGGAATGGAGCTAAATTGTCACCGTCCACTCCTTGTGCACATGGGAGAGAAGAGGAATCCAGAGCCCTGCTTAAGTGTAAGGTTCCCCAAACTGGGTAGGGATACAAGCAGGTGTCTCAAAACAGAGTGAGAAATATTGAAGACAGTGATGAGGGAGGTGACTCAAATAATCTTGTGGGGTATGGAACCCCATACTAAATATGTCTTTTTTGAAATATGCCCTTCCTTTTTGAGGGAGCTGTGTATTAGATACCAGTCTTGTAAAATGCTGCCATTGTCTTGGTTGTAAGCCTATGAGCTTCATGCCGTAGACTAATGTTTAAACCACCCCTCCAGAAGTACGTGAGGCTGGATTCTGGTCTCTCTATTACCTGAGGGACTTCTGGTTCAGAATTCCTGGGGGATCACTTTGTTACACTTTTGCTGAAGTGAAGTACGTCAGCAGTGCAGAGAGAGGGACCTGGGTCACAGAGCTCCTTGACTCACGGCGTGCTTCTGACCCACAAGTCTCTCTTCTCCTGCTCCACCAAATGGTTTCTTCACTGCACAGTTTCAACAGCAGGAACTTCTTCAAGGAAAAAGAACCGGAAATTTTTCTACCTACATAAACCCCTGTGGCCCAACAGTTGCTTTAGAAAAGCTATAGATGGGGTTTTGAATTCTCTCTCTGTAAGAAGAATGTGAATCTTGGTCTCCCATTTCCTGGGGGTTGCTTGTGTCACTGAGCTTGTGTGCATTTGCTTGCAAAGAAAACAGAAAGACCTGTAGGTGTTCCTGGTTTAGGCATCGAATTCCAGCAAAGTCCTTCATTTTATTTAGTCCTAAAATATTTTTTCACAGTACTGCCTTTTATTTGCATTTTCTGTTACAAATATAAGAAGGCAGACCTTTGAATAGACTACTGAATGTCAGTACAGATATTACGTTAAGTAATTTTAGTAATTTAAAATCAATTTTATGATCATGCCTTAGTTGCTGGGAGGACAATCAGCTGAGGAAAGTATACTGTAAGGTACTTAGTTATGGAATGGATATAAAGCATTTTGCAGATATAATGCATGAAGTATATTTTGAAACCTCAACATCTGAATTTCAAATGAATGTGCAATATGTTTTAAATTTTAAATTATCAGATTATTTTTGAAATACCAGAAGCACCACACTTAATCTGACTCCAATATGACTGACCCCCAGATGAGATACATTAGCAGGGACCAGGATCACAGCAGACAATTTTATGACAATGATTTGAGGAAGAAACTGAATATTTTTGAAAGGTATGGGGAAGGAAATAAAAATTAATTTAATAATTAAGCCATCAAGCACAAACATAACCCCTGTTTACACTATAGATTCTTCAGGACCTGTTTTGAATTCCTTCCGTGAGATACGGTATCACTTTATTATTTACACATATCCAAAGAGATAACACAGGAAATGCACTTTAAGGCTTCTTTGGTCACTAAATCAAATGGATGCAGGACTGAGACTGAAAGTTTGTGTGACTGAGCTGAAAGAACCTTTATGAAGAAAGCAATATAAATTATATCTATCTGTACATCTATGAAGATAAGTACAAACATTTCAAATCTTTTGTGGCATGACATTGAGAAGAGCCACAACAAGAGATCTGGGTCAATCAGATAGCCACAGCTTTGCCATTCCTTCCAGGCACCAGGCACTCCTTCCAGCTGCTGCCACCGCTGATGTCTTTCCTCCTTGGCAGCAGTAATGGCTGATGGTGCTCAAGATAATTTTTCCCTATTAGCCACCTCTTCACTGGGATTTCTGAGGCAAGTGTTCTTTTTGCCATGTGGTACTGTAGCTCTGGCACTAGTGTGTCAAACAGAATAACTGCTTCACAGGCTATGCCAGTTCTGCCTCCTCTCTATATCTTGCTTGAGTATTGTCCGAAAATCTTCCCTTTGACACGCCGAGACTGACATTGGTTCCAAAAAAGATTACAAGGTTCAAGCTTAAACAACAGTTAAATAAACAGTAAATATCTGGACCATTTTGAGAACACTCCTGAGCAGCTGGCATGGAATATTCTGTTATAAAAAGCTACTGCTCTACATTTTCAACATAAAATATTATTCTTGAGTGTTCAGACTTTATTTGGCACTATCAAGGCAATAGTGCTAAGTTCTGAGACCATTTTATTATCACCTTTCTGTTTAATTCAGATTGCCTTCTAACAGTCAGAGGAGTTTTCACCATCTGATGGCAGAAAGCTGGCAGATGGTACTCAGCAAACAAAGCCATGTATACCTGCAAAGTTTACTCTCATCAGCTGGAACAAGAGATTTTTTTTTAGCTTATCCCAGTGCTTTGAGGTAAAAGGATGTCCAAGGCTTATGCACAGAACGCAGTTTAACGTTGTCATCTGTGGTTTATTTGTTGGTTAGTTTGTCAGCATTTTTCCATCAGTGTAAGAGCACTTAAGGATGCTTGAGGTTGGGATCTCTAAGAAAGCTGGTGCAAGTTCACTAAACCAGTCTACTGCAAGCCATTTCCTTCACCTGTGGTTTGCCCATCCTCACAGTCCTACTGCACCTGATCTCTAGACTGGGACTTTTAATCCTTATTTGTAGGATTAATTGATTGTGGTGGGTTGACCTTGGCTGGCTGCCAGATGCCCACCCAGCTGCTCTCTCACTTCCTGTCCTCAGCAGGACAGGGGGAGAAAAGATGAAAAAAGCTTGTGGGTCAAGATACAGACAAGTAGGTTGCTCACCAGTTACTATCATAGGCAAAACAGACTTGACCTGGGGAAAATTAATTTATTGCCAATTAAAACAGAGTAGGATGGCAAGAAACAAAGACAAAACTAAAAAGATCTTGCCCTTCTCCCCACCCTCCCCTTTTTCCTAGGCTCAACTTCATTTCTTCATTCCTGACTCCTCTATGTTCTCTATGTTCTCCTCTGTCCCACAGTGGGATGGGGAATGGGGATTGCAGTCAGACCACAGCAGTTCTTCTCTGCCGCTCCTTCCTCCTCATACTTTTTTTCTGCTCCAGCATGGGTCCTCTCCATGGGCTGTAGCCCTTCAGGGTAAACCTGCTCCAGCATGGGCTCTCCACACGTTGCAGTTCCTTCAGGAAATATCCACCTGCTCCAGTGTGGGGTCTTCCATGGACTGCAGTGTGAATAGCTGCTCTGGCATGGTCATCTCCAAGGGCTGCAGGGAAATACCTGCTTCACCATGGTTGTCTCCACAGACTGCAGGGGAATATCTGCTTCAGTGCCTGTAGCACCTCCTCACCCTCCTCCTTCTCTCACCTTAGTGTCTGCAGGGCTGTTTCTCTCACATTTTTTCCCCACTATTCTCTCACAGCTCAGTGGTTTTACTCTTTCTTAAGCACATTTTCACAGAGGTGCCACCACCTCGTCTGAGGGGCTCAGCCGTGCCCTGCAGTGGGTCAGCTGGAGCCGGCTGGAACCAGCTGTGTCTGGCATGGGGCAGCCCCAACCTCTTCTCACAAAGGCCACCCCTGCAGCTCCCCTCCACTGCCAGCACCTGGGTACTTGCACCCGATACATCAATATTGCACAGAAAATGCAGTTTAAAAAAAAAAAAAGCAATTATTTGTTGTTATTGCAAATCAAGAACAAAAGCTCTGTTCTGGACGTCTCTGCTCCTTTCACTTATCTCTCAACATTCCTTTGCTTTGTCTGACCCTGAATGTTATTTTCTTCATTTCTGCTTCTCTCTCAGGTCTGCTCACTTCTTTCCAGCAGTGCAAGATGAGTATGTCATGTCCACCTGTTTCTTTCTCTGTTCTTCTTACTTCCATGCTGTCCTACCCAATCCTAGAAATTACTTTTTTCTTCCCTGCATTCTTCCCTCCTGGCCTGACCCTGGCTTTGCTGGCAACGTTTCCAGCCAGGACCCCTCTGCCCGATGAGCTTTCTCATGCCCCTGATACTCCTGAGCCACCTAGACAAAGCCTTCAGTAAAGACCCTTATGTATAGAAAAAGGCTGAACAATTGTTTTGGTTCATTTAACACCATTATTTTAAAAAATGATTATTCTTCAGTGACCCTTGTCCTTGGGCCTGTTCCCAGACTTCTAACAACCCCTACCTAGTGCCAGGTCCTGCAATGGGAAACGCTGCCAGTCTCAACCCCTTATTAACTAGCCAGCTCTTGCTTGCAAAGCTGTGCTTCTTTGATCTGCCTGCTCATCCAGGAACCAGCAGCTGCCTTTTATCCAAATTCCCCCCCTCCCTCGAAGGTTATGCTGTGATCTGAGAGGAAGCTAAGCACAGATGAGAGTCCTGAAGCCTCCATCAGTTCCTCTTGGCTTGCCCTCTGACATGGACCACTCTGTGCTGGGCTGAAGCGCTTTTTTCTCTCTTCCTTTTTTCCTCATTGCACAGACTGGCAGTTAAGACAGATTTAGCTGTCATACCAGATGATGTGATTACCCGAATTGCTTGGCTGTGGTTTCATTTCTCAAGAAAATGAAAATGTAAGACTGCAGACTGTAAGACTGAAATGGCACATCAGTGAAGCAGACTCTGTAGATCATTCTTTAAAATTCAAGTGAAAGCTCAAATGCATATTTAGCATGGTGGATAATATCAATTAATTTTGAAAGTAAGTAGCTGCAGGAGTCCCTGGGACTAGGGAGCTAGTTTTGAATTGGAAGACATCTACTCTAGGCTTTCAATGCCACCGAATACTGAGACCAAATTTAAATTGTCAGGAAGGGACAATTAGCCAGAATAACTTACGTAATAGGATCTTAAAGGGTCTGAAGGTGTTTCTTGCTGGCCGTAGAGACTGTATTAAGCTACACGGTATTATGCTGACACCAAGGCTCCCTGCAGAGCTGAATGCTCTCATGCTATGCCGCAGAGGCTCCTGTGTGGTTTCAGACTCTGCCAAAGTGGCTCTTAACTGCCTGTTTGCAACTGAGAGCTTAAAGCCAGGGTGCTGTGGGGGCCGGTGGCCATGGGGGCTCCCCTGGGCTCCGTCAGGGCAGGGCCCGGCAGCCAGGGCCCGTCCCACCGCCCCAGCCGGGAGCAGGGCGGCCGGGGGCACCGGGGCAGCCCCGGCCCCGGGCAGCGGGCACCTCTCTGGGGTGGTCTGAGGCTGGGCCAGGACATGGGCCTGTGGGGGGGCCCGGCTCGGCAGGGCAGGGCTGGGGGGATCTGGAGACCGGCCCTACGGCGGCATCGCTGAGGTGGGGGCTGAAGGCTCCAGCGGGCTGAAATGGGGTCCTGGGCCACGAGCAGGGTGGGGGGAGCCCCAGGGGCGGGCAGGGACAGTCAGACGTGGCAGTGCCTCAGGGCCATGACACTGAAATGAGTTGTTGACCTGTAAAGCTGCATACAGCGCAGCCTGCCTTTTTTTCTGGAAAACTTTCTGTACAGCAATACTGATAAAGGGGCTGTTTGGGTATCCACGTAAAGCAGGCCTCTGACTTACTACAGCTGAATTGCCAATACAAGTATCCACCCAGGCCATGTGCTTCATCTCTTCCATCCTCGGTCAGGTTGTCAGAGAGTGAGAAGTTGCCGGTGGAGTAACTCCTTTCATTAGCAAATGTTTTTTGACTAGCCCTACCTTTATTCAGATAGTTCATATGACGCTTAGGTGTAACTGTTGAAGGACTGAACTTGTAGTAAATGGTAGTGTAAAGGTGCTGCTGAAGCAATAGAATGTGGAGTAACAAACCTGTCTCATGGTTTTAAAGTAAAAGAAAAAAAAATTATGGAAAGCAATAAATGGTTTTAATTACTCATTAGGCATTTGCCCTCCAGCTGGGTTATCCAGAATTACTTGACAGCTAACGGTCACTCATTAGACTATGTGTGACAGTTCAATAATATGTTCTTTGTGTTATAGCAGTAATTTGAGGGGATTTGCAGACATACCAAAACTGCTTTCAAGTGGACATGAAAAGTTTTCTTAAATGGTCACACTCATTTCTCCAGAATTGTACTGTAAGTCATCCTCTTTGAATCAGAAACTCACAATGGCATTGTGTCATCTGTAAAAGCGACACTTCAAACGAAGCTGTATCAAAGCGCTATTGAATGATGAACACACAGTATTTTCATAGACAGCTATCTGCTGTAATTACCTTGAGAGAATTAAAAACCAGACCCTGTAGTTGCTTGGGGAATAGATTCTGTTTGAATAAATGTATCGTTTGAAGAGTTTAGTTCAAATCTGACTCAAAAAGATTTTTAAAAAAAGTAATGGCTTGAAATGTAGATGTTTAGCACTGAAACAAAAGTACTGAAAGTTCCAAGCCTCCAAGGCTAAACCAAATCCAAAAAATCAACAAGGTTGTGAACATAATCGCAATTCAGTACTATTACAAGCAGCATTAGGTCTCACGATAAATAAATACTTTAAGATCCTTTTATTGTTTTCCTTGCCTGTAATTTTAGCTGACACTATATGAAGTGTCTTGCTTGAGGTTTTTAAAAAGAGAAGGCTAACATTTGCCTTAACTCATAATATAAACAAATATTATAAATAAGTATTGCTTGCCTTTGACGGTGCTCTGCACTTCAAGTCAATCTTCTTTTTCAGTTACTTAAATATTGTTTGAAAAACTGAAATTTTGTTCACCTAATAGGAGTCCAAGATACTTATTTTTCTGAAAGTCTTGCCCAGGACCATAATTCATGGAAAGAAGATTTTTCTCACATAAATAAACTCTAAGCTATAGTTTCTCAGAAGTAAACTATATTTGTCTTGCTATTTTGTGAACAAAATCAAACTGCTCTGCAAGTCTGTCCCTCACTGGCATACCGACTACTTCAGTGGAATTAATTCCCCTGGGTGCCTTTATCAGATTTGTTCACTTTGTTCCTGAACATGAAGTTCAGTTCAAAACAACAGAAACAGAGGAGGAGCTTTTCTTCTCTGGTTTTGCAGTAAGTGACTGGGAAATGTTTTGTTGCCACAGGCATGTGAAGTTCTGTGGGTGGACCCGTCCAAATGAAACATCGATTGTAGTGTTGCCTGTGATTTTCAAGGGACTGGATTTTCCTTCCAGGCTTATTAGCTTCTGGTAGGATCCAAGATGAACTTATTTCTCCCAAAGCTAAGGTACAGTTCTGCCCCCCAAACACTTGTAATTTAAAGCTGGGCAGATGAAGGGAAGTCCCAAAATCTGAGAAAAGAGTTCACTGTTATACATTAACATATCAGAGTAGAGTTTCAAGAGTGACTTCAGTACAATACAACGAAGGCTTCACAAATCATGGCTTGAAGAATCTGTTCAAAGAGCAACATAGGGAAATATATGGAGACAATGTGTGAAACAGAAAAACTTCTTTGCTTGGAGACTGCAAAACTGCTAAAATGCAAGCCAAATTTACAGCCAATTAGGAGATAATGTATGGAGATTTACCCATCTGCTGACATGCAACGAATGTTGGCAGACTTAAAAATGAAAATCTTCCTAGAAGCTTTTTTATTCAAGAATATTTTATGCTCTTCCTGACTCTGCCTTCCCAGAAAGGAAATATTTGCAAAAGAATGCTCCATTTAATCATAACTAGTGCAAAAAAAAAAAGTTTTTATATGTGTCTTTTGAATTTT
This sequence comes from Aquila spilogaster, assembly GCA_024606505.1. Lineage (NCBI taxonomy): Eukaryota > Metazoa > Chordata > Aves > Accipitriformes > Accipitridae > Aquila > Aquila spilogaster. The sequence goes on along the minus strand of JANHGO010003909.1, from coordinate 18,307 downwards.
ATATTCCCTTTTATGTAACACTTAGGCTCAGCTTGAGGTCTAATATTGTGACGCAGATTTCAGCTTCATTGCAAATGCATAGGATCTGCATTTCTTACAAATTTCTTGCAAGGCAAGTTCTGTTGTCCTGAACGCATTAAAAATGGAGAACAACAGACAGTTCTCATAATTTACAACCTTGCTGTCTCTGTGCTTTGTCTTAGATCCCCTTATGTAGCAGCTTTTTCCCAGTCTTGCTGGTTGTCTGGGTATTAGACATAGAGTCTAACAGTAACAGCCATCAAGTTTCTACCACCAAAGATGTAACCTCAAACTATAAGTTTAGGTGTTGCTCAGGCATCATGACATGAACAAATGCTTGGGGTGTTGTTCTGAGTGTATCCACAGATGAGACCATGTAGGCTACAAAGAATAAGCAGTTAATTCCTGGTAACATCAGGTGGGAACCAGTTCCAGGCAGTGCTTGGATCTCATGGCAATCTGAGATCCAACATCAGTAACTGCAGAAATACTTTCAAGTCAAAGAAAACAATGTGGGATAGAACCTGCCAAAAATTTGCTGCCGAAGTGTTGACTCCTTGTTTTAACAAGCTAGATGGAAAAAAATCTCACTGAGTCATAACCTACATAACCATGGCTGCTCCATGTTTTGCAGGTAAATGGTGGCTGGAGGCTTGGGGATGGTGCTGGGAAAGACAGTGGGACAGCCTGGGAAGGAGGGGACAGATGCTGGGTTACTGGAGGACAGTTTGCTCTGCCCTTGAAGTAGGGCCAAGAGGAAGGGGATCAAAGGTGCGCTTGTAGCATGGATTTTGTAACTTAAGTTCTTATCTTAGGTGCCCTTAGGGTCTTCGGTCGAGGGTGAGGCTGAAGCATGCGTAGCGAAAAGGAGGGAGTGAGCCCAGCTGCTTGGGGAGCAGTTTGTGCCCCACACAGGCTGTCTGAGGGTTCCTGGTGTAGGTCTGGGACCGTGGCAGTAGAGTGCCACCACTCCAGCCATTTCTTGAGGCTGCAGCATATACAGGGCAGTGGGGAAACCTGTAAGGCTGGTTGTCTGGGATGAGGGTGGGAATCATGCCTCATCCAATGCCCTTGCCTCTGGCCACTCTTCCCTTGGCATGGCCTGGGAGTCAGGCTTCGTGACAAGGTAGGAGCCCAGGTCGTTGTTGCAAAGCAACGTGCTGGCGGTGCAGGGATGAGAGCTGGGCTCTGGCTGCTAGGGTCTGTGAGCAACCGCTTCCCCTCCTCTTTCTCCTGGGCCTGGGGATGCTGCAAGGAAGGTTAGCACCAGCCAGTTCCCAAGACTCTTGTGTTGGAGAGGGCAGTCAGACGAGGGCTGAAGGCAGCCAGGTCCAAGTTGTCCTGTTTCCTCCAGGCCAAGCCATACTTGTCTCAGGACTACCCCGAGCTGCCACGTGCTGGTGTGGTAGAAGAAAGCAGTAGTTGGTGGTCCCATCTGGGGCCTGCTGTAGCCATGGCCATGTCCACCCCCAGCCTGGGCTCTCACATTTGTCCCTTTCCTAGCCCTAACTGCCAGCGTCTCCCCAAGACAAGGAGTCCTTTGCAAAGGACTTTAAACAGAACGATATGTTTTACTGCTGAATTTTGGATTTTGACATGAGTCTGTCTTGAATGTTCCTCTTAGCAGTGCCAAATGTATAGTGTTTTCTTTAATGATTACTCCTCTATGTTTAGAAGTTATGGGGTTAATTTTTTACTGTACATATTTTATTAAAATTTACATTTGGAGAGCTCAGTCTGAACATGGAGACGTTGCATCTGTGGGGTTAGAGTGGACTTCCTTACAAGATGCAGTGACTTCTAACATGGTGGAGGCTACTTAGCTCTCTTATCTATGTCTGTTTTAGGAAAGCAGATGGAAAATAAAGTTTTGAGGGAAGGTGCATTTAGTAGGTATTTCGTGTGTTGCAGAGTTAACATAAAGGCTGCCTAAATCACAATTTTCTGTCCAATATTTTTTATCATTTTGAAGCTCATCAGCTGTGTGCACAGGGTATTATGGTACAGTAAGTCTTTTGTTTTGACTTGTCTTTAATATTGTATAATTTTTTCCTTTTTTTTCCAGGTCTAACAGTCATTTCTTGCTGTGCAGCTTTACATTTGTTCTGCTTTTAAATAAATAAATGAAATGTTTGATTATATCTGAACTCCCTTGTGAACTTGCATTTTATAGATAAACCTTTTTTTGTAATAAATATATAGGTTTGAAAAATTTTCATTTGAGCATCTCTTTTCTCATTTAAGACATTTTCTTTGCTTTGTTCTATAGAGGCTTTCAGATTTATTGTCCCTTTCTTATATCTTTATCTGCACGCCTAAGTCCACCTGAATATGTATGATTTGGTCCATATTCCATATATCTTGAAATTCCTGTTTTGCTTAGTGTTCCATCAGAGTAAATTCTTCTATTTATCTCTGAATTCTAATAGAGTTTATCTTTTCCTCTCCTTCTTGTTCTAGCCATGTCTTGGCTTTCTCAGTTTCATGGCTGGCTCTTACTAAATATTCTCTCTCTGGCACAGCTGAATAACTCCACTGAATTATTGTGAGGTTAATTCCTCACCACATACTCTGGACTGCTTCAGGATGTTTTGCTGTTGAAAACTATTCTGCCTTAAAGTTTTGTGAGTTTTCTATTATTTTGGCAGGGACAATTCAAAATTTTCTCACTAGGATTTTGTAAATCACAAACTACTTTGTAGCATCCTTCCAGACTGGTTAGCTGATTCCTTATCCAGGTGGCTGACTTCCTTGGAAGTCTTTGAATTTTGTCTCTCGTGTTTTGTTTTTTGAATTCTTTGTTGTAGCATGTTTAGAAAGTCACGGCTGAATCAAACTTCTTTTACTGTCTGCAAAGCTTATTATTTCATTAAAGCAAACTGGCCCAGGGAATTCCAATGGGGAGCTGGCAAGCTCAGCAATTCCCTTTGCTAGTCCAGACCTAGTTTTGGGGTTTTAAAATTCAAAACCTGTCTTTGTGCCACAACAACTTAATGTTGGAAAAAACTCTTCAGTCACTAAAAATAGATTTTAAACCAAAATATCTTCTCTTGGACTCACACTCCAAAAATTGTTTTTGAAATGCTAATTACATGATTTTAAGGAGGCTAGATGTTAAAGGACAGTCATGAATTCACTTTTCCAGCAAAATCCAATTACATGTCCATATTTTCTACTTTATCATAGACTTTTATATAAATGTGCAGTTTAGAAACAAATGCTTATTTCATTGTGATTTAAATAACAGAATTTTAAAGTAATATACACCTTAGATTGAAATTACTGATACAAAATGATTTGGCATAAACACATCTTTGGGGTAATGCAATACTTGATGCAGAAGATTTCTGTTTGGATTTTTCTGAAACGACAAAAGATAATTAAGATACAGGGTTTTTTTTACTTGCATGAAAGTTGTCAGCAGAATTAACTTAATCAGTAATATTTCTGGAGGTCTGGTTGGCAAGGATTTGTGTGCATATTTAGTTTTTATGCATTCTTTGTAGCCCTCTGAAAATCACTGGCAGTACCCTACAAGCATAGTATTACTTTGGGCATAATTGTCGGTATTTTTAACTCTGCAAACTGATGTCGCACAGCACCCTGTAGGTGTGCTTCTATAATCTTCATTTTTCATGAAGTGTTTACCAGTTCCAGTTTGACCTGGCACAGCAGAACATCTTCTTAAATGTACTCCGTAATTCTGGGCTTCGGAATGCAAAAATCATTGGGTCGATGATTGCGTTGCACATTATGAGCGTCCCATTCACATGGAAAATGGACATGTAGCAGGCACAGTAAGGGTTATGGGGGCAAAACCTTGCTAAGAGGATGTGAAGAACAAAGGGGGCCCAACAGCAAAGGAAAACTCCAAGGAAAATAGTCAGTGTAATGGCTCCTTTCATGTTAGTTCTCTGATGGACTGTGCTGGTTGGCAGTGAGGCAATCCTTTTAGCATGAGATCGAGCCAGGAGGAACATATGGACATAGAGGCACAGTATAAAAAACATCATTAAAGGGAACAGGATGGTGAAGGGAATGACTGTTGCTGCTTCATAGGAGAAGAGGGCAATGGCAATGCTACTGCCAGCACAGAATGTCCAAATGATTGCCAGGATAACCAAGGCCCTTCTTAGTGTCATGATATTATGGTACCGCAAAGCGTAGAAGATAGTGATGTATCTGTCTGCTGCAATAGCTAACAAGCTGAAAATCGACCCCAGTAAAGACAGAATGAACATGGAATCCATGGCATCATCCAGCTTTTTCTCAAAATCCCCACGACGTGTCAGGTACCCCATTTTGCACAAGATGATAAAGATGTTCTCCAGAGTTTTGTACAAGCTACCTAACATGTCTGAAATGGCTAAACTGCAAATGAAGAAGTACATGGGCAAATGCAAATTCTTATTTCTAACAACAGCAATAAGGACAAGCAGATTTTCCAGTATTCCAGCAGCAGCAACAGTGAAAAAAACTTCCTCTGGCACCACGACCTGGGTGCAGTCAGTGATATTTAAGGAGAAATCACTTATATTTTCAAAGGAAGGAATGCTTGTCTGCCCTGGGTGTTTCATTAGGTTGGAAGGTCTCTCAGTGCTCATTTCTTCTGGTTGTGGAAAGAATCTGGACTGTTGTTTTTCAGGCTTGGCTTTATTCTGAAGCTGACCTGTCAGTCAGACCATTCCTCTTCTGATGAAGGCTTTCTCCTTCATCTGGAGCAATTTTAAGACTTAACTGAAATGTTTGGAATTTCTCCTACAATAAAACATGTAGAAACATAAATATCAAGAGGAAATTCACCACACAGATATGGCAAAAATAGACATTTGAAATATCACCTATTGTAATGTAATGAACGTATCATCAGAGAGCGGCAAAGTTGGTTTGGATAAAATAAGAGCTGCTCCAGGATTTGCTGAGCCTTAGAGGAAAACAAAGTGTAAATTCTCCTTTAGCTTCAGAGCAGTTTTAAAAAATATATGTAGTTTTCAAAAAATATATGTAGTTTTCTTTACCAATGAACATCCCACATTTACTGAAACTGATTTGACAGACTTCAAGAATTTGGCAATCTTTACTGGCCCAGCTGTTTGCTTTGAGAAAGTCTGGCATTTCTCACAAGATTTGCGGTATTAGACACAAATAAGACCAATGCCAAGATAAACTGTTGTCCAGGACAGTAACATGTTTACCACCAGACTACTGATGGTGAAATGAAATGCCCTCAATTTAGATGTGAACATTTGTAAACACTGATGTTTTTTAGAAGCATGTTAGATATTAGTGAGAGGCTTCCTTTTCATTTAAATTGAAACCCTTTTTTGATTTGATGAACATATTTCTAATGCAGATTAAGATCCAAAGTACAATCTTTTCTTGGCTGTATTTTACAACTACCTAAAAGACCAAATGTTTATTTCAGCATCAAGATGATGTTTTCCTTTCTCCATAATGATCCTGCTCTGAACTACATCAAAGCATATAGGAATATTTCCAAAGGATTAGGCTTTTTAGGCTTTTCATTAATGTATAAATGAATATGATATTAATTTAGCTTGGATATTACCCATGAACAATAAGACCCATTTTTTCTTGTTGTTTTTATAGCCCCGCTTGTGAAAAACAGATGCAGTTGCTATTTGAAAAGTCCCCTTTTTTAAAGAACTGATATATTCTCCCTCTGTTTTTAAGTTTAAAACAGCTTCGACACTTTCATACCAGTAAGTGTTGAAATTCCTGTGGACATTTGTTCACAGTCAGGGTTGCTGAATGCTGTAGTACACTCTGTTACTGTTTCAATGGGAGAAGTCAAAAGTTTTAATTATTTTGTATACAAACAATGCTCTCTGCAAGTGTCAGTGGGTATCCGTAATTGGGACAGCTGAACTGCTGCTTGAATGTGATTAGCCTTAATGCAGATGAATGTGTTTGGCCGCTTTTCAATGGGAAACAGGTTTCTGACCTGAGTTTGCTAATGTTATCTGCTGAGAATGCCAGTAAGGTGCTACTTGTGGTGAAGAATGCTGAGACTTGGACCACCAGCCATCACGAATTCAATTGAAACAAGCTCACTTAAGAGAAAACATTCAAAAGAGTACCCATACTTATCTGAAAGCAAAGGCTGTGTAGTGGAATAAATGAACTGTATTGCACTGCAGCACACATGGACATTCCCAAAGACAATTAGGTCAACATCTGTCAGTATGTGAATGACGGAATTACTAATAAGAGTAGGAGACTCAGCAATGTCTTTGTAATGATATGTTTTTCCTATTCTCACCTACAGCTACTGTCTGCACTGTTAAGTTTTATGATTTCTAGTCTTGCAATCTGTTTAATTTTCACTCTTAATAGAAAGTCAGTGTGGACACTTCAGAAAAAGCCTCATTTCAATGGGATTTAAACAGGACAATCAGCAAAAGTGCATTTGTTGAGTCACTATTCTCTCAGAACTCTTTTTCAGTAATGCTTCTTTGCTGATATAGTCATATTGCTGAACTCATCTGCCTGACAAACATGAAGGTTCCTTCACTGAAAACATATAGTATTATGAATGGTATGATATATTACATCTGCTGCTTATAATTTTACAGTAACTTAGAATCATAGAATCATAGAATCAGTTAGGTTGGAAAAGACCTTCAAGATCATCAAGTCCAACCATCAACCATGCCCACTAAACCATGTCCTGAAGTACCCCGTCCACTCGCTTTTTGAATACCTCCAGGGATGGTGACTCAACCACTTCCCTGGGCAGCCCATTCCAATGTTTGACAACCCTCTCAGTAAAAAAATTTTTCCTAATATCTAACCTAAATCTCCCTTGCCGCAACTTGAGGCCGCTTCCTCTTGTCCTATCTCCAGCCACCTGACAGAAGAGACCAACACCCACCTCACTACAACCCCCTTTCAGGTAGTTGTAGAGAGCGATAAGGTCTCCCCTCAGCCTCCTCTTTTCTAGACTAAACAGCCCCAGTTCCCTCAGCCACTCCTCATAAGACTTGTGCTCCAAGTCCCTCACCAACTTGGTTGCCCTTCTCTGAACATGCTCCAGCAATTCAATGTCTTTCTTGTAGTGAGGGGCCCAAAACTGAACTTCATATTAAGTATAGCATTTGGTTTGAACAGAGAACTTCTAAGGGCTTTAGTGCAGTTACAGTAAACTGAATAATTGCATACAGCACTTAACATTATTTTCAAAGAATTAATAGAAAGCCAAAAAAAGCCATTCTTATTTCAGAGATTCTAATTTCAGCATGTATATATGGCTATTGCACACTGTTTTATTAGGGTTCCATCAAGGATCTTGCCAATTATCTCCTTTTCTGATGCTTCAGTGTGGTGCACAGTCGTATTTCTGTCTCAGACCTCCCAGACAGAAATATCTGTGTGTACAGTATGGTACACAAGTAGTAAATCTAGTGCTTGATCTATGCAATACACATTATCTCAAACATCTGCAGTAAAAGTCCCACATTTACAAGGTTCTTTCACTGCTACATATCTACCAGGTAGTGTGCATGAAGTAGTTTTAACACTTCTAAGCAGTGTAGGACAGACAGACTACACAAGGGATGTAAAGCTGTTGTGAACATGATGAGTAACCTCAGTGTGTCCTGAAAACTAATGGAAAAAGAAGACACCTTAGAGCTTGGATGCATATTTCCACTGGCTACAGAAATTAGAACCAAGGTCATTTCACACAAAGCTATAAATAATCATCAGGTGAAAAAAAAGTTTACCCTCCTGTGTTGTTTGCACTACCAGAGGCAGCTCGGATGCAACAGATTTCTTCTCTGCTGTCAATACCTTGCCAGTTTGCTTCATCATTGTATTATGTATTTTGCAGGTATCTGCAAAGTCAGCCTTTCACAACTAGTGTTTACGTGTCAGAATTGTTAAAAATAGAACACAACAATTTAAGAATAAAAAAGTGCCTTATACTATCATCATTTTTTCCTGACAATGGCCGAACTATTTGGTTTTTACCTTTCTTGAGGTCATTCACAGTCTAAGAATAAGTCTGTCTGACTGTAGCAAGAAATGCAAAACAGTCAAAAAGCAATAAATGACAAAAAAGACCTTTTAAGTTTGAAACACATTTGCAAATGTAGCTGTATCACAAAAACTGCAAAAACCTCAACCCATTCTTTTTCATGTTTAAATTAGGTCCTGGTGGGAGAAATCAACAGCTCAGTAACACTGGATATTCAGAAACATTATTTGTCTAGAAAAAGGCAGTCTCCTGAGCTGGTATAATGGGCAACGAGCTGATAGCAATACTGAAGTTACTAAAAATGCATACATTTGTAATATTATCAGCAATTTCTATTCAATTTGTAGTTATCTAAAGCAAGATGAAGCAGGAAACTGAGAGACTAGAAGCCAGGACCAGAAACTATACTGACAATATTGTACAAACTTAGGAAACAAATAGAATTCAGATTACCGGTCAATTGTATTCATTCACCATGCTTATGGTTTGGCTCTTTACAACACACTGACACTTGCAAAGCGTGTTCGCACTAGTATATGTTACACAGCTAAAAGCCAGCCCCAGTACTTCAGTTTGTGACAAGGCTGAGAATGCCTCTGTGGGTGCTGGGAGCTGCCAGCACCATGCAGGATTGACCTTGGACAAAAAACATAATTCTCTCCTGTGTGCCCAGTGCCTATTAATGACAAGAATTCAATTTTCTCTACAGTAGAAATGCAATGACTTAGCACCTGAAATGTCTGGGAGTAATAGGTCTGCACTCAATTTAATTTTTTTTTATTGAATGAAAACTTATTCATTAAATAAGTAAACAAACAACATACTTCCCTCAATCCCAAAATGTTAAATAAAGTGGCCTGATCAGCTGGAATAGCAATGAAAATAATTTCAGCTGTGAACTATAATGATAAGATATAGTAAAGAAATTATATACCTTAAATACTGAATAATTTCCCCGTTTTTTTCCCATCTATTAACTATTTACTAGAAAACCATACCTCCCTTTGTTGGAGAGACCCTGAGTTGTATTTGCTCTCTAAACAGCTGGCAGTAAACAAAATCTGAAAGGGTATTGAGTAGTTTCTTCTGCTTTTGGAAGGCACAAACCACCTCACTAGCCAATTATGTAGATGCAATGATTTGTTTCTAGAACCATGAAATGTATTAATTCCCTGTCCTTCTGTGTGTATATATATATATATATTAAAAAAGTAATTTATTAGGAATGAAAAAGAACAAGTGTTTTGTGTTTCAGACACAGTATATACAGTATATTTCACAATCCATTCAGTATATACAGAGGTGCTTATTTGTCACTTAAAATACCATGACTTTTTCTCAATCCAAAAAAGTCTCCACTGTATTAACAAATGCCTTCTGATGTCATTAGTTCTAGCATTTCATCCCCAAAGCTATCCAGTGTATAAACTCTCATTGGTTTGAATAAAAGTACCTTGGGCATCAGGGCCCCTGGTAATCCGTTCAGCTTTGCTCTTCTAAAACTTGGTCATGGTGGAACATTAATCCCTTGTGGAGGTGGTTGGACAAGCTCTGTGTAACTGGTTATGCTGCCTGGTGCTACTTAGGACGACCTTCTTTTTCTGAAAATGACAGCAAGAGTCCCATGGATGGGAGCTATATACTTTTTCAGTCATCTCCATTCAAGCTGTTACAATTTTGTCTCAAAATACATTTGACAAACTCCAGGTTTTCCAGATGTACCAGGCATTTAAGAAGGAAACAAGCCACATAAAAACATTGATGCAGAGGCTTAGTTTTTAAAGCTGTAAAACAAGCGAAAGGACAACCTTCTTTTTTTTCCCCACCCTTTCCCTTTTTCTCTTTTCTCTTTTTCTTCAGTAGGTAAGCAATGGCTTTCATGGAGACAAAGGGGACTGGACCTGTTATAGGAAGGTAAGCTTATGGGGACAGGATGTTCCCTACACTTTCTAACAGGCATTTCTTTCTGTCTACCAGCTGGGCTTAGCCCTGTATGAACAAGTAAGTGAAAAAGAACATACAGAGTCTGATTCTGCCTTGCCCTGCACGTTACAGAGTACTTTACAGATGTTAAAAGTAGCTCTGAGTCAGAGGAATTACTCTACAATATTTACAGACTCCTAAGGGCTCTGTTAGCTTGCAAGGTGCCTGCTCTACCTCCCCCAGCTTTTCTGGCCATACCTAAAGTGACGATCACTGGCTGTCTCAGAGTACTTAAAATATCTCACTGACTTCTAGGTTGACTGTGATTAAAGTACCTCAACATGGCCTGTATAAAAAAACCCAACAGAAATCTGTCTGCTTGATGAACAGTAGCAGATCATATGTGAAAGAGCCTCAGCTGCAATCGTTTCACTCTTGAAGGAAGTAGTTTCCTGAGATGGCCTGGATTTTAAATCCCTTACCCTTTATCAAACAGATCCAAATAGTGCAGGAAGCATCCAAGAAGTTGCTACTTAACTTTAGTGGCAGCACAGTTCTTCAATAATGTATAAATACTTCTCCTTTTTGAACCAAGCCGTGAAGTGAAACTTGGAGCATTCTTTTTTTCTGTGTGGAGGAGAGCTGACTGGTAACTTTGTGAGAGGTTATTGTTCCACAGCAAGCCCTGAACCAGCTTAGCAGCTCGCTGTGCTGAAAGGTGGATTTCCAGCTCTCCCTTCCCATCTGCGCTTCGCCCTGCTCCCACCCTCTCATTCCTGTTACCTCCTTTGAGCCTGTCCACATCTTTTCTTCAATAACAATAGCAATTATTAGTGTGTCTATATCACATTTTCTCCTTACACCACGGTGTACACTGAAAATGGGGTATGCTGGCAGTGCCAACTGGTGCAGGGGCTGCAGCATGGTGTACTGACGTGCGAGGTAGCTGCAAACTACTACGCATAAGCGTTTACTCAGGGTAAAATAACCCTAACTTTGTGACCTCTTTGTCACTAACTACATTTCTACCAGTGCCAACACCATGCTGTTTCCATCTAGCTCAGACATCCCTACCAGCGTAACAATCTCTGTACAAACTGCAGCATGAGTAGTTCCTTGGTTGTGAAACTGGGATGCCAGGGTTCCTCCTCTGCTTGGACTGATTAACCAGGTCCTTCCTCTTGGGAAACTATTCAAGGTCCTAAGGGCCCTTCTTTTGCAAATCCTGCTGAAAGTGTTGGTATTTCCTAGCAGTAGCTGAGAGAGCAAAAAAGTGTGCATTTGATAACTTTCTCTCGTGCAAAACTAAAAAACTCTATATTTTAAAATAGGCATTTGACATTACAAACTTTGTTCAGCAAACACTGAACAAAACAGCAGTTGTGATGGCAAAAGAATGACAGCATTCATTTACATCCTGTTCTGAATGTGAACAGTCTCAGTTGCTTGCCTTTAGGTCTAACAGAAAGATCTCTTTCCAGGGAAGGTCTTCCAGAAACATGAGATTCCCCTGCTTACTGCTGTAGGTACATGCTAGAAAAAAGTACCGCATGTTCAGAGAACGGTGAGATAGCTGGACTCTGTGCTTATGTTTCATTGTTCAGTTGCTAAAACCTCTATCTTCTCATTGAAGTAAACATATGTCATCTGAAAAATTAATTTAACACAGAATACATTAATTGTGGTATTGATATAAGCACAGTCCTTTTCATTCTAAGTCTTTTTTTCATCCTTTAAAATTACAGTCTAGGTAAAACAATATCAAATAAGGGTATGTGAAAACTATGATGAAAAATTAAGACACTGTGATACCTGGTGTTTCATTTTATCATCAGTTGAGATTTTATGAACAACTCCAATTAGTATCCATAATCTATTAGATCATTTATTCTTTTGCTTTGATCTCCCTCTAGTGTTCAACAAAATAGGGTTAGCCAGGTATTAATGACTACAGATATTCTGGTTCCTCACATGTGCAGACACTATATAACATTATGTAGCCTAATCTCAAGTTCATGAACTGGCATCAGACCTAGACAAAAGTTTGTTGTATAAGGATGTTCGCTGCCATATATCTTGGAGATTTACTGCATCAGAATAATGAATATATATCCCATATGATTTCAATGTCTACTACTTTCTTAGAAATAACTTTACACTGATAGAGACAGTAGTTTTGGAAGAAAAGAGCAAAGAGACAAAAAAAAGGAAGTGTACGCATATACAAGCTAAGTATAGAAAAAATATTGTTGTATCTAAAGCCATACATATACCAACTGGCCTAATTACTAGCAAAAATATTTCTCACATGGTTATAACTGTGGCTTCCTTATAAGCAGCATTTCTAGAGTGAAACTAGGCTGCAAATCATACTTGCTGGAACTTTAAATGTCACATATGTGTGCATATGTTGAAGAGAATTCTATATACTAAGTTTTTTCCTGACTTTGGAAACTGTATAAAAAAAATTTTCTGACCAGATCAGAAACTCGACAGACTGGAGGTCTGGCAAAGAATACAGATGAATAAAATCTGAAAGATGGGTTTAATACTTATGGATACTTCTTTTTCTTTCCCCCTCAAGATCAGCATTGAAATAACAAAATTATGTGTTTGTTTTATGAATAAGGAAAAATGTTACTTTCAGGAAAGTCTTCCTCATTCGTCTTTAAGGTTAGGCATATTCAATATGCCATGATTTTGTTGCAAAAACCAAAAAATGCAATAAAGCATCTAAGCTATGCAGAAACTTATTGGCCAGGACTACTTCTCTCTATACGATGCTAGTGTAGCTTCATTCAAAACATGCATAGCCCTGGGTATTTCAGCAAAGATACTGAAAGCAAGAAAAGTAAAAATGGTTAAGAAAAGATGGACTGAGTTCTCAATATACTTAAAAAAATCTTTGCATTAGCAAAGAGGAAAAGGAATTATTTAGGATGTTTATGAATGAAATGACAAGAACCATTAAAATGACAGTGAGAAAAATAAATCAGAAAAGTCAGGAGGTGTTTTGTAATTGATTAAGTCCTTGTGGCGGTAACATTTTTCACATATAATTGCTGAGACTATAAGCTATGCTGTCATCTCAAGTATCTGAAATTAAAAAAAATTGCATAAAGTGTTGGAGGTTATATAAAAATGCTTGTCTTGTCATGAGGCATAAACACAGAATGCCTGCAAAGTCATTAGTGAAATAACCCTCTTCATATCAAGTGTGTGGACAATTTATTGCAAAGGAGCAACCTGTAGAGAGAAAAACTAGAGCTTGTCGAAAATCAAGGGCTGTAAATGCACTACTGCACTACTGACTGGTGTTTGCTTCCTTATCCAGTACTTGTACTTTGGAGGGGCCTTCCTGCGGGTGCAGACAGCACACCATGCCCTGGGGAGGAGGAACTTTTACAAGTCATTCCATACACAGCTATCAGGGAAGGCAATGAAATTCAGTGAACGTTTCCCCTGTCTTTGCAGCTGGACAGCATATGTGATCATGAGCATTGGGTTTTCTTTTTGGAACATATGGAGTGTCACTCTCCATAAAGCTGCTGTTGCTTTGTAAAGTTGTGATACATTAACAAATACAATTATTAGTCTATTGTAATTTGTAACAACGACAATAATCTACTTAAGGGACCGCCCCCACCCCGCTGCGCCTGGTGCAGGTAATTGCTTTGGAAGCAATGTGCTTATACCCTTTGGTCTCATCCTTCACTCTAGTAGATCAGTCTCAATCCATTGGAGTGACTTGATGACAAACTACAATGATCAACGCCTACTAAATATATGTTTCTTCATTAAGATTGTAGTAGGCTGATTCATGTTTTTTTTTAAATATTAGTTACTGTGCTCCAGACTTCACAGTCTGCTTTTATTATACTATTCTTTCTTATTTGCTTCCAGCATAAATTAATTTTAAGCCTATCTATAGCTGTAATTTTCTACAAGGAATGAAAAATAATAGTGAATTTGAATACAGGACAAGTAGTTCTCTGGGATCATTCTAAAAATCAATCAAGAGGCCTTCAAGTGACATTTCTGAGGCCACTGCTCTGTTCTTATTCTTTCCAGTAAATCATTACGTTTGCCAGTAATAGTGCCATCACAGAAATGTTTTTACCAACAAGCATCAAGGAAATCTGCTGTACAGAAAAGCATTAACGATGTCTTGAAAAAGAAGTTCTGTGCTTCTGCTCTAAAGAAAGCAGCTTTCCTAGTGTTTTTCTACGAGCCACCCATCTTTTTTCTCTGGCTGCGATTGCTCTATTAGTTGCAAACAAAACAATAGTTTAAGTAGATGGAACCATTAGAATAATATTTTATATTTTTAAATGACAGAAAATGAGGGTGTGACTTTTTAGTGCATCCCCTGCTGTTTAAGTGCACTAGCTTATAAACCCAGGTATGTCTTATTGAAAAAAAATGCATGAAAGATACAGGATCTTCTTTCCTGAGAGCTACTTAAAAATACTATTGTGCTTTTTGTCTTGCCACTGAGCTAATACATTTACATCTCTTTATGCTAAAAAGGAAAAAAAGACAATGATTAAAAAATGAATTCAACAGATGGTGGCTCTCTCTAGGAAACCTATAGGATGGGGGCAGGGTGAAGAAAACACCTCTTTAAGATGCATCTTTTCAGAGCCATCTTCATGCCCATCTGTCTGGGAGGGAGAAATAATGACTAGGAAAACAAATGTGGGAAGAACCAAACCTAAATTCCGCAAGCCCATAAAAATCTGCTTGCATTTGGAGCAGTGGCCACATAAAGCTTTAGTCTGGTTGCCTGTCGGCATCCAGTGCTGGCATGGCTTCTGCTATAGGTAGAAGTAGACAAAGACATTGCAAAAGGTGTGTTGTCATCCAAACTCACCTCTGGAGAGGTGTGGGAAGTTTATGAAGATACCCCAAATTAGGTGATTCTTGCTTGTCTTTTCCATGCATTAGGATGTGGAACCTCATAGCAATGGCGCTGTGGTAGAACAGGTATTTCCATTTCTGCACGGGTATCACAGAACTACACGCATATGTGTGTGTGCGTGTGTGTGGTGTCATTTAGCTTTTGCGTCTGGTCTAAAGTAACAAGGAGAGTCGCAGGATAAATGTTAGTTCAGGTATCTACAACATGTGTTAAATATAGGTGATTACTCTGCCCCAGTTTTCCTTGTGGTCATTTCCCTCAAGGACAGAGAGCTCTGCTGTCCTCTGCCTTCCTTTGCTGTGTGCTGCAGACTGACACAGGCTTAAGTATCTAAGAGTATTGGCAGTTAGGGTGCACCAAAGCACATTGTCTTCTTTCAGTTATACTCCTGAAAATGTATAATAATATCAGGTAGATCGATCGAATTGCTCAGTATTTACACTAGAGTGAGAGCAGAATTTGGTCTCCCTGCAGCAGCATGAATGCTACAAAGCGGTACCTGGCAGGAGTAGCCCTCCTTGCATAATTTCCAGTCCAGATCCAGAAGAAGACTCATTGATGACCAGTTAGAAAGTCTCTGAGAGATGTGTGACCTCTGGCTGATGCAGTGAAAAAACTGAGATGAAGCAGGGAAAGCAGTATCCAAAAGATAGGAAACATTTCAGTGGAAGCTTTCCTACTATATAGCTTAACTTCTTCAGGTGGTAAAGAGGAAAATCTTACTCAAACTTCATAAAAGACGCATAAAGCCCCTGCCAAAATTTTGCTTTAGAGAAGAATGATTGTAAGATGAAACATTTTAGGGAACATTAGAAATATGGCACTTCATTCCACAAATAACATTGCATCTTTCACTACTTTCTCCAAGCAGGCTTTCTGAGTTTTAGATAGATTTAGTAAACCTCCACTTACCTGCTAGTGAAACAACTTGTGAGTCAGTGTGCTGGTAACTCTGGGAGCAAGATTACTTATAAAGGAAATGAAGCCAACATAGTCTTTGCGTAAAGGAAAGATTGGAACATCTAAATCAAAGAGAAAGACAGTTGTCTCGTTGGCATAACCTTGAATTAGGGTCACTTTAAAATAAATCATCCACTGCCTCTGAAAACATTTATAAGGAAAAAAAAAGAAAATATGCCCAAAGGGAAAATATTCTATGTTTCAGCAGGATTACCCTTTCAGCTACTCCTGATCTTTAGAACCTCCTTTCCTAATATTTGGCAGACTGTAAATCAAGGAGTCTATTCACAAAAAGACCATGGTCTGTATTATAAATAACACTCAGGTGGATGGTTGAGATGTCATAGGACATTCGCTACCCATCAAGATGATTGTCACTGTGTTTGTTTCTCAGTCTAAGACCTCTACTAAAGACACAACTGGTAGCTGAACTGAACAGTTAAAGAGGTAGAGAGAACTTAGCAACACCAAAGTTCAACTGTGGTAGTCTGGATAAATTTAAGTGATCATTATGGAGAACTGTAATTCAGGTCATGAAGGCAAACAATGTACTGAGCTTTAACAATATTTCGTAAGGAGGTGGTAGTCCCTATTAGTGAAACAAATCGGGGTGAATAGCATAAGTTAATTACCTTAGGGAAACACTTCACATTTGGATCTATTAAATAGCAATTAAATAGCAATGCCCTAAAGCAAAATCATATTCTTAACAGTATAAACTGAGAAAAATTGTTTGCTTCCAGGAAACCAAACAAAAGCTCAAGCCTACTACAGAAAGGGTGAATTTGGGCTCAGGAACTGAGGATTTAATTCATCTGTGTGCAGAAGGACTTGTGAAAACACAAACCCTCTGCAGTTAGCAGTTTGACAGCTCCAGTGAGAGTCATTTGTGTCCCTGGCACATAATAACTGGGGGGGAAAAGGCTTAGCAACACATTTGAGGGGAGAGGACCTGAAGAAGAAGAAAACTTTAGAAAATGGAAGGTGTGTTCATCATATTCAAGTGTCTTTCAGATTTCCAAGGAGGAAAAAATTGCCTCACTCTTACTCTCCATCTTCAAATGCACACAGGTTTCATCTTCTGCTTTTTAGCTTCCTTTTGCTTAGACCAGTTGGACGCACTGAGTGTCATTATGATACACAAAGATAATTAATAGTTAGAAGTATCCATAGTGTGGAAGAATAGGACACAGTCAATACGACTGATGTCATAGGAGTGCAGAACATTTTTTTACTATTTGTTTTCACCTGCCTTGTCCATCATTTGAACAACCGCCTTCAAATAAACCTGGTCATGGCCCTTGCTCCCGAGCTCCAGCTTCAAGGGCACTCATTCTGTATTGTGTCAGGCAGAGCTCATCTCCTTACGAATTCAGGTTTTTTGCACTGCTTTGGACCTGAAGTTACTCATTAGGTGCCTTGGAAGTTAATTGTGGAAGGCCTTCACCTCTTCTTGTGCTGTGAATTTCTGTTCTATACTAAGAGTACACTACACAGCCTAGCAGTGTATTGCATGCACAAAAAAGTCTGTACCATAAGGTGTAATAAATTACTAATAAGGAAAAAAGTCTGTAAATTTGTGCTTACATTTTATTTCAGTTGCAGAGAAAATAAACACACTGGAGGCACAGAGGCTTCTTCACTCAGCCTTAGACAACAAATAAGTTGGGTCAAGTCTGAATTGAGAATGAAGTCAGAATTCATAATAACAATGTTTAGGGTCATGTACAATACAAAAATTCAATTTTTAGTTTTATTTAAGTCTAGAAAGTCAGAAGGTACTTGCTGTCAACAAGAGTGGTCAGCAGGAGAGCACCAGACAAGCAGCACAAAGGAATTCCAGCCAGTAAATCAGCTTCATGGGGGACCCAACTTAAATGCCTCTATGCAAACGTACGTAGCATAGGGAATAAGCAAGAGGAGTTAGAGATGTGCACACGCCGGCAAGGCTATGATCTTACTGGCATCATGAAGACATGGTGGGATGGCTCCCATGACTGGAGTGTTGGAATGGAAGGATACAGGCTCTTTAGGAGGGACAGGCAGGGGACACAAGGAGGGGGTGTCACCCTCTATGACAATGACCAGCTGGAGTGCATGGAGCCCCCAGTGTAAGAAGGACATGGACCTGTTGGAGTGAGTCCAGAGGAGGGCCATGAAGATGATCAGGAGGCTGGAACACCTCTCCTATGAGGATAAGCTGAGAGAGTTGAGCTTGTTTAGCCTGGAGAAGAGAAGGGTCCAGGGATACCTTATTGGGATCTTTAGATACTTAAAGAGGGCTAATAAGGAAAATGGAGAGAAACTTTTTACCAGGGTCTGTAGTGAAAGGACAAGGTGTAACAGTTTTAAACTAAAATAGGGCAGATTTAGATTAGATATAAGGAAGAAATTCTTCACTGTGCAGGTGGTGAGGCACTGGGACAGGTTGCCCAGAGAGGCTGTGGATGCCCCATCCCTGGAAGTGTTCAAGGCCAGGTTGG
>JANHGO010003908.1:0-26065 GCA_024606505.1 Aquila spilogaster | reverse complement strand
CAGTAAGAACAGCACAGCTGAAGGACTGTGTGGGCAGAGGAAGGGGAGATATCTATCATGCTACACAAAAGGAAGACCTGGATCCTGTGAGTCCTGAAATGAGGCAGAGGTTTGGAAGTTACGAAAGGTGCCAGAAACACAGGAGTTACACAGTAAAGGACCGGACATCGTAACAACACTCCCAAAGCACAAGCCAATGAAATTAAACATTCTTATCCTTAAAATAAGCTCTCTGGGTTGTCTTTGCATGCCTTTCCTTCTTACTTGCTTTGGAAGAGGTGTGGAAAAGAAGGCAGAAAGGCAAAGTTATAGCTGTGAAGTTTACTACTCAGCAGCAGATGGCATGGAGGCCAAAAAGAGCAGCATTACACAGCTGAGGGATCCAGGGACCAACATGGCGGTCTCACTTTAAGAAGCTTTTCCCTCTGCTTCCAGGTTTTCAAGCATGAAAATCAACCTGAGGCTCCTTCGCTGCTGTTTCAGAAGCCCAAGAAACTGGCTGGACCACAAGGAACATGTTCTACCACCACGTCCCACTAGGGAGATGAATATGCCAACGTGAGACAACGCCAGTAAGAGACTGGGAGCGTGAGGATCAGGTAAACACAAGTTTTTAAAACTTAAAAGTAATTTAGCATCTTCTTGCCTTAAAAGTTTGCAATGAGAAATTACTGAAGTACAAACCGAGGGACCATAACATAAGTCATGATGGCAAAAGTATTGAAACATACTTATTAATTAGTATTTCTAAGAGTATTCTTAAGGTACTGGGTGAGCTTATAAAATAATAGAAAACTTCACACTGAGGCAAATTGGAAGGGAACCCTTTCACAAAAATACCTTTAATTGGCCATCATTTCCCATGCTCCTGTTTTCTCCAACTAAAGACACTTGTGTCCCTGTTAACTCTGCCTCCCACACAGTCCAGTCTTTCTTTTCCCTGACCCTACAATGAGGCAAGAACACTGTGCTCATCAACTATCCTATTACCATAGAAATGATAGCAACGTCACAAATTCAGCAGTCTGATTCCTCGACAGGCTTGATTAGGAACAGATGATGAGCTGGAGAAAAGCTGAACCCTTGATTAAACACAAATAGCTCTCATAATGAACAAATATGGGAATAAAATATATTTAAAATCATGAAAAGAATGAGCGTCTTCATATTGTACATGAGAAGTATTTTTTGCATTTCACTGATTTTTTAGAATTGTTTGAATTTGTTTGCAAAGTTCCCTAATTTATTTTTAAATCCCACATATATATCTGTAATTAGTAATCATATGTGCTCCAGAATTCACTAAAAAAATCAGTGCGGGTACAGCTTGTAAAACACTAGTTAGGACTTTCCATTTTTTTCCACAATAAATATATTTAGTATTACAAATGCACTATAGGTAAGTATACACATCCACACAAATACAAATAAACCATACGCTTTTATTATTTTCAACCAGATCTACTTGAATTCAAAGGATGTGTTACTTAGGGGCCTTCCTGGTTAAGTTCTGACCATTCCCTCAATAAAACCACTCCCCACAAGGTGCTCTGCATCTTGCCTGAGTCCCAGAAAACCACTTTTCCCTATTCCCAGGGAAGACCTTGGCTCAGTAGGATACCGACACACTCCTCTCCCACTGCTTCAATACCTTAATGAATGAATCAAAGCTAGACACTTTATTGTCTTCTGAATCAAGACCTGTATTGAGTCCACAGCCACTAGAGGTGGAAAAGGACTATTTGTATCACTCAAACCTTTCATCCCAAATGAAGAAATATTATATATGAAAATAGAAAAGTGTTCCAATACAGCTCACGTTCAAGAGACTGTCTTTTCATTTTAAATTCTCACACCAAGCATAAGTGCTAAATCCTCAATTCATACTTTACTGGAGACTTGACAACTCCGATTTCAACCACAGTTTATTTTACCAGTAAAAGTGCAGTAAGGGTGTGCATACCCATTCCAGGCCATCTCTATTCTGACGCCTGCTGCAGTGTTTCTTCTCCTTCAGACTATTTAGTCAATGCTATTAATCAAAATCCTATAGCAGAAAATGCATGCATAAGTCCTACACATTTATTGCCATGGCAACAATTCAGGCTCTTGTTCATATGTCAAGCTACATCAGTGGAGATAAATTCTATTGTTTTCACACTGACAGTTCTCTCTGTGTTGGACTTAATCCATGGAAAAATATAGCTTTGCCTCTTATTAAAATAAAAACACAGACCACCCAACTCTCCAAATTCTCATTCTTCACATAGTATAACTGAACAATCTGAATAGTTATAAAATTATAGTTTGATGTTTAGGTTTGTGATAGTAATTAAAAGTGTAAAAAATGGCACAGTCCTCATGATATTGTTTTAAGCTGTGGGATTGGTTCAGAATTTAATTCTTTATGAAAAGATGAGCTCATTGCTGTGAAGCTAAATAGCTATGATGCCAGAGCACTGTGTTCTTGAATTAGATTGCAGTACTTTAAAATAAATGCCTTTAAGCTTTGAGTGAAGTTGATGTAATTCTGTTTCCAACTTAGCTGTAGATACTGTATTTTTCATAACATAAAAATTAATGATTAATGCATAATATCCAGAGAAAGATTTTATATTTCATTTAGCTCATGACAAAATACACTCTCATGTGGGTGATTCACAAGTGCGAAAGAAAGATAAGCATCATTTTTTGTGCATAAGCCTCTATAGATTTACTTGTATATGCTGTATTATGAGTAAGTCTTAATGCCTGACAAAATTTTACATGATTTTACTGTGTACTAGACCACCGTTTTGATTCCTATTATTTCCACAGACACATCATCTTTCTCATTATCACAGACTAACGAGAAACCAGTCTCTCATTAATAAAATACTTTTAATGCTTCATACTCTCATTATTTCCTGTGTACGGTACGTCACGCTTCCTGGAAAGGCAGAAGCCTCATATCACCACTCAAGACACATCCTTTTCAATCTGACCCTTTTTTTCACTTCCTCATGCAGATTTAAGTCCCTGCTTTTACAGCATGCTTCATATTGACAAAGCCTATTACCATGATATACTATACTGGAGTTCATTTCAACTAATATCCACTGCTACATCTGTTACTGTCAGTACCCAATCTAAGTTCCTGTGTCAACGAAGATGAAGACAACCATTATATTTACTTATTGTCACGCCATGTTATGCCAGTATCAGAAACCGCTTCACACACTCGCTGTGTGTGACTTGCATCAAATATATATATTTTTAAATGGGAGGCTTTGTGTAATTTGTAAATATCCTGTGAACTTCATTCATATTAATGAAGCAGCGTTTGCACTTTACTGGCATTTTTATGCAAATTACAGTAACTCTCTGTGTGCCATGCCTCTATACGTGACACAGGCCATAGCTTCTAAAGCAAGACCGTTATTTCCCCGGATGAGCAGCACAGACCAGGTACAGAGCATGCCTTTTCCGCTCACCTGAAAGAGACAACCTGGGGTTCTGAGAAGGTTAAGCACAGAATACGTCAAATAACTTGTCAAATAATTTATTTTTGAATCTTGCCATGTTCTTAAGCAGAAACACTAACCAAGTATCTTTCAGGGTCTGAGCAACTGAGAGCAAAATCTCTTTTCTGAACTCCAACAAGTAATGTTTTACAGTTCTTTTCCTTGCTCCAATTAAAAGCATCATGTTTCTCATTGCTTCTAAAACCAGACAAACACTAGTTTCAATAGAATAAATATATTTTTAAATAGTAATATTTGAAGCAGAACAAAAGCAGCTTTTTTCCACACACACACACACGAATTACACATCAAAGTAAAATTTTAGTTCCCAGTTTAGCACTGCCCTCTGGTGATACGTATCTTGGGCATGTATATGACCCATTTCATTATAGTGTATCAGGTCCAGATCTGGACAAGAACTAAAATAAAATGTAGGCGTTTAAATCTAAGGCAGGGATTCCAAAAAGCCTTGTTTAACCCCTTCTGCTGCTAACACCTCAAAGATGCTATACTTCTGTCCACTAAGTTCCCCAGCCTGAAGCTTGCTTTGTGCATAGGCAGAATTATTGCCATCTTGGTGGCTTTGGAACAGTTCTATCTTGCAGATTCATCCTGTTGCCTCCTTCAGGAGTCCCTACTGCAGAACTGGGTTCTCAGCTCCCTAACATACATCTGCAGAATACTGACAACCTCAGCCATTCTTTGTCTTTGAAAGACTTAGGTATCTACTATCAAACAAGTGTTTTAAGCCATAAATCTGTCTCTAGGTGATTGTATCTAAGTCGCAGGGAGTCATCTTAATCCCAGAAGGCTGAAATTTATGAACCCTCCTTTCAGCAGGCGGTTTTCTGCAACGTTTGCTGGCTGTTTGCATATCTCATTAGGAGGCACCAAACCACCATACTATTATTGTACAGGTCAGTGGTTCTCAACCTTTTGAAATCCATTAAGCTGTAAACTTTTTGAAAAAGAATTCTTGTACCGTGATGGATTTTACTTACAATTGCATAAAACTAGGTTAATTTTCAATATTCATTTATTACTATTAAAGAATATAAATCTCCAACCCTAACCTAGCATGCTGAAAAACATTTGTCCATTGTTCCTATCATAAGACTAATGAGCAATGCTCCACTTACAAATGGATACTGTGTGTATCTGGAATGAAAGGTTGTATGGAAAAAGGTCTGTCACTTCTTGGTTATCTATGTTAAAATCATTTTCAAGGCTCATTTAGGGAAGCTATCGGGTGCTGGGCTTCTTTGAAAATCTGGCCTTTCATATGGGTGGCTCCTGCTATTGTTGGAGACGCATCAACAAGAAATGATACAAGGTGGGATACTGAATATAATATTGTTGCAAGAGCTGACAAATGTCAGATTCCTAATGAGATATCATTTTAAATATAGGAAGATTCTATAATGATTTTTTTTTAACACACCAACCAAAACAATTTGTGAATCCTAAGTCAGGGTCATAGTTGTAGCTAAATGGAGAATGCCACAAATATATGAACCTGATTTGTCTCCTTAAATGACAATCAAAACGAAAAGAATGAACTTTCCCTCTAAGTTCATTGCGCAATACTTCACATTATTAATCAGAATTATGTTACAGGATTATTGCTTTGCTTAATAATGTGTTTAATGTAAATTTAATGTAAAAGATCCATGATAGAGGCAGTCAAAGCTCTATTAAAATCCTTTTGCAAAGTTCAGCCACTGCATTAGTAGCTTTAGGCTAATAGCCTAATGTTAATTTGGATTCCAATCTATTATTTTGCATGATATTTAATGTGAGTTTGTAATTAGATTTTTTTTTTTAGACAAAGCAAGAAAAAAACCATATAGGTCAGAGTGCATGACTGTCATTAACTACAGTGCATTTCTGGGACATGTATAATCATAACACAACTTCTGCAATGAAATAGTGTAGATTATACTCCAGTCAACAACCTATGTCTCATCCTGCAAATGCAAAAAAAAGAGATGACAATCAAGTGATAAATACCTGCAGCTGTTCACACATACTGTTCCAATTTAAAAGGTTCCTACCCTGTTAGCTGGTCCAGAATATTAATTTACATATTCATCCCTAACTCTGGTTCAGTCAAAAATGAATTAGACTAATACGTCTCTGATAAACTCACTTCACTCCAAATGAGAGTTTGAGAACAATTACATGATTAATTGTTCTGGGAGAAGCGATGATACTGTAACCTCCAGGAAAAAGGGCACAAGTATATTCAGGACAGGATAGGTGAACACAGCATGCCTTGGAAGTTACAGACAGAAAGAAGGGCCATAATAATAAAGAGATGCATCTCCTTTCCTCAACTTTCTTCTAAATTCCCAACAGAATTACATTAATCTTAAAACAGTGATCTAGAATAATAAAGTATTTGAATTACATTAATCTTAAAACAGTGATCTATAATAATAAAGTGTTCTTTATTTTCTCAAACTCTCTTAAGCTTTAAATTGGTTTTCAGTATGATAAATTACTGTAAAGTAGAAAGAAAAGTTTATGATCTAAAAATCACTCTTCAATTCAGGTGGAGACTGGGTATCCTTAGATAAAAGTTAAAATAAACTTAGAAACATGAATTAAAGCAGCATTAGTTTGCTCTTATTTAATTAAATGGGGAATAAGTACACATTGCTTAATTTTTATCTTGCCTATTCAGCTACATGGCCAAATCTTGCTCTTGCCAGCAAATTTTATCAAATTTTCTCTCTTCAGTGGATTGTCCTACTAAAAATACTGAAGAATTATTTCAGTTAGGCTCCCTGAGACAAATCACAGCCTAATCTGATATACCTTGAAAATTTATAGAGCTAGCAGTACAGAAAATAAAACTTCACTTTTAGGGAGCCCCAAAAGCACATTTTCCTTTTTTGGGGGGAAAAAAAAAAAAAAAAGCAAGAAAAAAAAAAAAAGCTGCAAGAAAATTCCTAGTTATAGGCTTGTGGCTCTAAAAGCTGTTTTCTTTTCATCAGGGACATAACCATACCCTAATATTAAAGTCACTGATTCCACTGGAGAATGTGAAGAGATCTTTTGAAAAAATAGTGTTGTTAAATGTTTTTTGAACGAAATATATAAGAAATCTAAACAACAGTAAATACCAGAAGTAACAATTTTGTATTCTTCATTTTAAAGTACTGAATATTCAGACTTGGTTTGGGGTTCTTTATTTACTTAGTACTTGCTTAGGGCTCTGTACGCTTTTTGCCTTGAGGAAGAAACTAGCCTTATCTGAACAATGTTTAACGACATTATGTTGGCAGTCTGAACATATTTGGGAAAAGAACAATACTGTCACTGTCATTCAGTAACAAAAAAATACCCTCATGGTACAGAATTTTGTTACAGAATGGAGCTCTGGAATATCATAAACATATACTACTTCCAGCTGTTGATATATTTGAGAAAGGTTTTCTATCAATGCATCATGAAAAAGGCAGCTGCTGATAAGAAGCCCGTATCATTCTCCAATTCGTTTCTCAAATAATTCTCCCCCTGCTAGTGTTGCTGGAATAGATATGGGACATTTAATTACTTCATCTCCCTTCCCCTAAAATAGCCCTCGTGACAATGAAAATACCAGGCCTGGTTACAGCAGGTATAGCAGCAGTGAGTTTTCTTCCGATAGGTCATTTGTACCACACTTAAATATCTAAGATTCAAATCTTGTGTCCAAACACACAGTCTAGGTGTGCTCACATTCACCTGTTTTTTT
This sequence comes from Aquila spilogaster, assembly GCA_024606505.1. Classification (NCBI taxonomy): domain Eukaryota; kingdom Metazoa; phylum Chordata; class Aves; order Accipitriformes; family Accipitridae; genus Aquila; species Aquila spilogaster. The sequence continues at coordinate 18,820 of JANHGO010003908.1, read as the reverse complement.
GCAAAAGATCACAAAAGTGGTAAATTTTATTTACATTATAATTTTATTGACATTGAAAATTATATAATGTGACTGAAACATGAATAGAATTTGGCATCCTAGTCTCAAGTCTACTGTATTCACAACTTGGCTTAACTTAATATACCTTAGTTTACAACTAATGAAAGGCGCTGATACTGTTCCCGCCCTGTGAAATTCATTTGTATCTGTCAAGTGCCGAGATGCTGAGATATTTTGGTAAAAAAGTTCCATATAAATGCCTATAACGAAAATAAGTGATTACCCTGCAACTCACTTGCTAAAAAAAAAAAAAAAAGAAAAGAAAAAAAAGGATCACTTGCATTTTTTCTCAGGGATTAGTAAAGCCAGCAGAGAGATAATGCATCTTGAGATAATTTTCACAACTCCTAAGCTCTCTGCACACAATAAGATCCAAATGAATGGGCTCTGTGTCAGGAGACTACCAAGAAAATAGTAAAAGAAACAATCAAAACCCATAAGACCTATGATGTTACACCAAAATGAAGCAGAATCCCAGTGCTCTTGAAAGTTTGCAGCCAGACTGTCAATGAACAGACACTATTGACAGTATAAAAGAAATTGTTCTAATGTGAGACTTGAAAACTAAGTATTCCACTAGTCACTCCAGTAATAAAAATTATGCTATTTTATCATACGTCCTGTTGCCTCATGGCCATGTTGTCCTTCAGCTATCAATGGCTGGAAGAAGTAGAGGAAAGAAAAAAACACTTCTGTCATGCTCTGTTTTATTATGCAAATGTCAAAAGTAATCAGATAGGCCAGAAAGCCTCCAGAAATATTTCTGGGATGGAACAGCAGTCTTGGGTATTTTGTCTTCAGTGCTTTTCAATTCCACAGTCATGGACCCATCTAGGTTTCTCCCTTCCCAGATTATCTTCTAGAGTCACTGTTTCTTTGCTGGTTGCAGCAAAGGTATAGATTCCCCCTTGTTCTTGTTCTATGTTCCATGCAATCGCAGCACTTCTGTTGCAATGGGAATCATCTGAAGTACCAATAACTACTGGCAGTATTTCAGCCATTAGGAATATGTTAAGTTCTCCTTTTAAGAGAGCTCGTACATTTTCTGATGCTGTTTATCACTTAGAATTAAAATTGCACATTATAAGTGTTTTGTATTGTACCTATTTAACCACACAACAAATCTGGTGGAAAAAACATCATCCAGAAAACAACCTTTCAGATAAATACTTATATAAAATCTAAGCCTGAACAATGCCCAAAGGCTGGGAGGGGAAAAAAATATTCCAGAGCTAACTGTGCAGTTTTTCATAAAACACAGTTAGCATGGATATAATGTAACTAAGTCAAGCAAGATATGATTGATTTATTATATTGGAATCCATTAAAAGTATTCCATTGCAGTTTTAAAACCATGTAGTCATTAAATAACTTTGAAAACACACATTCTCTACCATCATTATAAGATATTCTTGACAGCACATCATTTTTAATGGCACCATTATAAACAGGATTCATAATGGCTCTGTTTAGTATGTAACAGAATTGGAAGTCAGTAATATACTGACTTGTATTCAACATAATCAGATAACAAAGAGCACTGAAGGAAAGATGAGTGCACAATTAATATATGAATAATTATTTTGTGTAAAATGAAACGCATTTTAAATAGGGTGTCAAATATGCATTAAGATGGAAAAATGGAACAGCGGAATAGTCTTGATGTACATTACTTACAAGTACAACATGAACTACTGGTGCTGATATATGATCTAAATAGGAGAGGAAAGATTATGCCCAAGGCTAATTGAAGTGATAATGCTGGTTTCTAATTGCAGCAAACTGTTATTGCTTAACACAACTCCCAGATCCAGTACATGTGCCTTAAAACATGGCTTCAACTTAACCCTTGCTTTTGTTTGTGGTCCTTTCTAATAACAGGACATCTGAAGAACCATTATTATTATTCATGGCTTTTGTCCCTTCAGGTGCATTGGGGTAATCACTCTTCAACTCTCATTAGTCAACCTCACAGTAAGGAAATCGTGAAACCTAAAGGATCTCAGGAACATTAAAGTTTACCTTTACTTAAGTTATAGTTTAGGGACCTGGGCACTTGAAATGAAAACCAGGTCCCAAATTAGGCACACAATAGGCAAGACAGATTTATATGAGGAAAAAAAAGGAAATGAGAGTTTTCCTAATGCAGTACAAGCCCTCACTAACAGTGGTATCAAGAGAAGTGTCCTCACTCACCATAAAAAGTAACAGGACTGTAGCAACACTCATCAGCACAACCTGAGGCAGAATACTCACTCCAGGTACCTTCTCCCTACAAGGCCTGGCAGTTGAGGGAAAAGGATTAATAACTGACAACAAGATTCTGCAATTAAAGTCTCTAACTGACCTCTGTTGCAACACAGACACATTAACATAAAGACCTAGGGTATTTGTAATTATTTCTTACGATGTATGAAGACATAAACTGACATCCAGGAAGATCCTAACCAGCCATGTAACTTGTCATAACTAAAAAAAAGAAATAAGAACATCCTGTAAAGGTCTGTTACTCCTTCAATAGAAATTCTTGGCTGTAATATCCTCTGGATAAAGTCTGCTCCAAACTCTAGTTTGCATAAGGCCTTGTACAGCCCAACTTCTCTCTAGCTGATAGTAGAATTTTACAGGGAAAAAAAACCCTCTTAAGATAGAAAGGTCCCAATTTTTTGTACTGATGCTTGAAAGGAAGAGGTAAAAGACATTTTATGCCACTGTTCTATTTCTCCTTTTCTGGACTGGTGCCAATTCACACCTCAGAGCAGCACCTTTACTGCCCTAAATCAATTGTCCCAGTGGGGCTACTCCAGCCATAAGTATGCATACACACGTACGTGTGTTTGTGTGTGAATATATACAAGTGTAGGCATATACAGATATCACTCCACAGAACCTCTAGTACTTGGGAGGAAGCATAGAGTTATTAAACCAGGTCTCCACAAGTTTCATTTCTTTCATTATGTCATTTGCAGCAGTGCTGCCCACGAAAAGGAGGAGGTGCCTACATACATAAGGCAATAAACCATTCAAACTGACAAAATTTATTACATACCTCTGTATTTGTAAAGAGCCGGCTTATAGCCATGCTGAGATAATCAATTTAACACTACATTTATCTACAGGTATTAATGGCTGCATATATTTGCATATTTGTATGGTTTTCTGTGATCTGTTCTTATGCAACCTAAAATAAGGAAATATAGACTTACTTACAGAGCATCACCTTAACTAGTACTGATACTAAGTTGCTCTGATTTTCCTAAAGTAGAAAGGATGCCTGAATGTTTAAATTCATTATAACATGTTGAAGCATTTATTTTTTGGCTTGTGAGCAGTACGTGACCATTAAGACTAAGGTTTTTTGCCTTTTCTACTATTAGAAAATTACCTTTCTATGTAATTAGAAAAATATCTTTTCCCCTTCTAAGCTAATTATGTAATAAGTCAACATACAGAAAAACATGTCAAACCTGAGATTAATGAAGTTGGTAATAAGTATGTGAAAGTCCTTTTGTGTCAGTACTTTTCTCCAAACTCTAGTCAGGCATAGCTCCCTAAGTTCTGTTTGCCATTTTGGCCTTACTCCCCAAACTTCTTCTCCCCTCTGCCACATCAACTATAAGCCTATACATTCTCTCTTGCATATGTGAGGATCTCTGCATTCTCACTGGTGTTATTACTTTGCACTACTGTTGAATGTCCTATACAAATGAAAAAAGCACTTTTCTATCTGTAACACAGAAAGAATTTCTACTTATTTCTACTTTTCTAAAAGTAATGTAAAAATGTCTGTACAATATGAAATAGCATTTACTTTAGTAGTCTAATTCTGTCAGTACCACCAGAACTTTATAGCTAACATAGCCAAGAGATAACAGCCAGTATGTACTCCACCATAGCTGAAATCTGTCACACAGGCGAGAGGTATAGATCAGGTACGAAAATGTTAACAGTCACATATTAGAAACGACAGGGATTCTGATAACCATGGAGACTAAGATGGAATGGTAGTTAGGATGCAAGAGTTGAAGGGTTAGGGAGGTAACTCAGAAAGAGCTATGCTGTCCTGCTTCTGCCAAACTGGCCTGTATGTTGCTACCTAAATAGCAAGGTTCTTCCAAACCAAATTTCCCAGAGGATATTGCTAACTGCATGCTCCTCAATGTCAGAGGCTCAGGTCCCAGCATGAGCACATTCTGAGCCAGGTCTGCAAGAACAATGCTCTGAACAGGTCAAGTACTAGGAAAAATCAGGTCATGGAGGGTTCTAATTTTACAATCCACAAAAGTATCAATCTTGCAACAATGATCTCTCAAAGTTTTAGATCCCTAGCTGTAAAATGGGAATATTACTATCTAGGGCTGTTTTAAAGAAACATTTAATCATGTGCATGAAGTTTTCCACAGTACAGTGATAACTTCTACAGAAAAGCCAATCAGAATCATATTTTGTCAGAATTATAACTTTTTTTGATCAGAATTATTGTTTGTTAGAACAGTCCAAAATAAATACAGTATAGGAAACATACTTATCTGATTGAAGACTGCATCATTAACATATATGAACTATATAGCCTCAATTTGGATAACCTGTAATTTTTGAATGCTTGACTTTTTAACCTTAATAGCGCTCTTCTGGTATATTCCTTTGTTGCACATGTAGTATATAACAGAATGACCTTCACCCATAGCATCCTGTAGTAGAACAGAAACATTGACTATAGATTTTATTATAAATGCCTTAATGAAATTCTAATCAATACTTTAGAGAATGGTAAAGAAATTGAATACATTCATAGGTAAAAAGAGATATTATTATCTCAGTTCAGTAACTATGAAATAGAAAGATGAAAAAGTCTGTTTTTCATATTAGAACTGAGCACAGCTGTACAGTTATATAATAAAGTATCACTTGTATCCATGGCAATAGGGAGTAATTGATGCACCACAGTTATTTTTATAAACCCAAACAAAAAAATTCAACTGCAAATTTCTTTGCCAGTTTCTTGGCATTGTATGTTTTTTATCTGCACATAATGTACAAATTTATAGCCTGAATACACTCACTGATCTGACTCGTTGAATAAAACATGCTGGGTTTTGCTGCATATTAAAGAAGATGGGGATCTCATACCCAACAACCAGGTCTTTCATGAAGGATTTCATAAAAAATATTTCTTGGAATAGGATACATTGTTAACTTAAATTCAGATTCCATTGGATCTGGGATCTATTCACCATAGGAATTTTTTTTTTTAAATTATTAAAATGTTTTTCAAGTGTCTTACAGTGGTAAATTTAGGAACACTTTAGTGAAAGTCAGTAGATGGCTATAATATGAAAAAAAAATAATGGAGACCCAAAAGCTTAGTATATATTGTGTCTTGGACCTTTCCTGATATGGTTAAATCTCTTGGTCCTCCTTGAGTAAAAATATGTCAAAATACATGCTGTTTTAAAGGAAGATCCATACTTTCCAATAGCTCCACTTACTCCTTGAAATTATACCAGGAAAGGATATTGCTAATGTTTCACTGGGTTTTTTTTAAATGTATATATGCATCCACTAGACAACCAAGAAAATAATCAGGTGCCACCCCCCCATCAGCCTATTAATAACAATCTTGTCTACAACAGAAGGGAAAGGACTTCAACTTCCTTTTTTTTTTTCCCCAAATGCAGATCCATCTACGCATAACAGGGGTTGCATTTGCAATCACCAATGTTTACTTTACTTGTAAGGAACTACACAGATAGCGATGTTTTGCTGTAAAGCCAAGTATTCTGTCAAATGCAAACCTCTTGTACTTTTTCCTTGACACATTCTGTTGCAGGATTAATTTTCCAGTGGCAGTCAGATGACCATGACAACAGTAGCTCTTTTGGTGAACTTTTTTGATTTTGCCTTTTTCTAAAAATTTTTTAAGTCAGAATTCTAATCATTGCTTCAAACTCAAGATGAAACGTGCTACTTGGTTTCTGTTTTTATCTTTAACTGATTTCTGATGATGATTAAATATATTGCATCTTCAAGACAATGGACAAGCAAGATGTCAGGACTTATTGTTAAATGATAAAGCATTATACATAACCCCCCACAAATAGTCCCCAAAGTATATGGAACTTTCAACTATGTATTCACTCCTGTATCCCCCTTCTTTACACAGCATAGCATTATCTCCTTTTCTCATTTCTTTCAGTGCTTCTTTTCACTTTCCCCTTCCCCAGTATCTGTACAAATCCTTTGCCTGAATTATCAGACATGTATGACCAGAAGTCATTTGCTTTTTGGAGATTAAAAATAGGTAGTCTCTTAGAAATGCCAGCTACTGTTGTTTATCAGGGATCCTATTACTTTGGAAACTCTGCATCACCATTTGCTTGAGCAATAGTCCTGTTACAAAATTTTTCATGAGACCAGCCTGAGAGAGCCTTTAAACATTTGGAATGGAAGAAGGCAAGGATGTATATAAAATCCACAAGTAAATTCCATCCTGGAATTTACGAGTTTATCTGGCAATTCATGGTAAGTAGGCTTGAACTGGGTCCTTAATGCAGGACAGCATCAGGTACAAGCTACCATGCACATGTGTACAGGCACAATTTTACCTAATGTAAACTAGTTTTAGCTATAACTTCCCTTCTGTGATTCAAAAATTACAGCCATTTTTAATATAATTCACCTCCTCATCGGCTAGTGACTATTCTTAATTGTGTTTATATTCAATGAAAGTATCTAAAAATAGTTCCTCTCCATTATTTTCTCTTTTTAGGTTTTTTTTTTTTCCTCCTTCCCTCCACTACTATATCACAATGCCTTTTTGTCTAGGGATACTGAACAGGGAATTAAAATACATTAACAAAAGAAAGGTTATGGACTGTGAGTCAGCAAGAACAAAAGAATCAAATACATCATGTAAAAGCTAATAATATTTAGATAGGGAGCCCAGAATTTAGCATTTTCATTATGTTTTTCAGTTAGCATGAAAGTTTAATCTTCCACTAATCATTTAAAATGTAAAATAAACAGGGTTCTCAGCATATCGCAGTCTTTACTCAGGTCCCCAGGAGAGAGAAAACCACAAAAGAAACCTAACAATATGATGCTATATATTCTGAGATATTGCCATTCAATCTGATTTGCCACATGCCCATACATTTTAATGCTGACTTCATTATGAAATCTCTTCTTGATTAATCATTGGTGAACAGTGACTAAATTGCACTCCAGCATCAGCTTGAACTGGGGCATTGTTAGCAGCAACATTCATTTGAAAAGCGTACCAGATGGGCCAAGGAAAGGTCAGTATGGTACTACCACAGTAACAATGGACAAAGCTCATAAACCGGTGGCAGAAATATTTGAACTGAGACTACAGTAGCTTTACAGAACATGCTGGGAGACTGTTTGGTTTTGGTGTTGTTTTTTTTTTAAATCATGTTAAAGAAATGTATTATCAAAATACTTTATAGTGTTCACCGCCTCGCTACTATCAACAAAAAGAATAAAGGGCACATAAAGCTATTGAAACTCCTGAACTATAAGTGTGGATAGACTTTGGTATGGACTTCTGCACATTAAGAACAATTAGCACATTTAATTATATCTACTATGACTGTACAGTTTTCCATGGTGTTTGCATCTGAACCAGTCCCAACCTGAAAGGTTCTTGGGTCCTGTAAGACTCGGACCATAACTTCCCTCACGCATTCCAGTTCTTTCCTCCAGTGTGCGTTAGCTTATTGCTTCCACGGTAAAGACTTGCCTTTACAATCTCTAACAGATGTTTCTTTTAATTATCACCTACATAACCCACACTGCTGTGAAACAAAAGGTACTATCGTTTTCCCAATTTATAAATAGACAATCTATCTTTAAACACAGACAACCAACAGGTACTTCCAAAATAAAGAATCCTGCGAAGGTGCTGGCGTACAAAACTGTCCTAAAACCTTCCACGACTGCCATTTCAACTCTGGAAGTGCCACAAGAACATTCTCGATCCACCTCAGATTTTGACAGACTTCCCTTTGTTTCAACCTTACCTCACACTTGAGTTTGGTCACGATCCCCTGGGACAGCTCTCCCAAGCCCTTTGGGAGTCTTAATTTGCTCAGCATACTCAAAGAGCACCTACTCTGCTTCTTCCTGTGCCCTGTTCAGCACGCTACATCAGGCTCATTCAAACAGTAGGGTAATGCAGGGGAATGGAAAACCTGTACAAAATACATGGAACCCCATACAAAGTCTCCTGAGGCCTCCTTTAACCGTTCAGCAGGCCACTGTCGAGAGTGATAAGTGGTCAGAAGTCTTTACCCCGGGCATGCCATCAGTGAATTTTAAGTAAGCATCCTCAATTGCTGTGTTTAGCCATGCTAAAAATACTGTTACTACAGTGCCTCTGCATTTCCTTTAGGTTTACATGCCCCCAAGTATCTGACAAATACTGCTCATTTAATGACACTGATCTGTCATTTGAACAATTTTAAAACAAAGGGATCATTTAATATTGGCTTTTTTTTTTAACCACAATGAGAAATTGCATAACGTTATGGTAGTCTATACATTTTACTGCACTAGACATATTTCAAGGTTAACAAGTTCTGGCAAACTGATATTTTGAAGTTACTAAAGAAAATGTCATAAAATAACCTTATATTTGACATTTTAATACAAGAGAAAAATTATCACAGGAAAATTGTAATCCGTGGCTTCTAAACACCATCTCTTTCTTCTAATAAACAAATGTAAGTAAATATTTTATTAACACTTAAGTTTCTCTTTGTTCCGCAGCTACCTTTCTTCACATCAAATTCTACTTCATATAATGAATGCACAACAGGTAGGTGGTAAACTGGAATTTTTTTTTTAATGCTTAAAGTTGTATACAGAGGTACAGTCTACATGTAAACAGAGGTATAGTCTGAGATGTTTTAGGAGTCTTGGTCTTGTTTCAGCAATACAAGATAAACAAACTTCAGATATACAACCACATTAGCTACTGGAGCTGTACAAAACTATGTGGAGCCAATTAGAAAGATGCATTTTTCTGCTAAGCTATGAAGTCCTCACAGCTGAATCATGGCAATTACAGGACAGGAAAAATAAAGTTGCCTGCCCAATAGCTTGTAATTTAACCCAGTATATCTATTTTTGTTACATACATTTACGGGCCTTAAAATAATGCAGAAAACAGTGAGTGTTGTTGAGATACTTCTTTCTTGCTTGCTCAAGGGCTTTTACAGTAACAGCAGCACATAATATAAAACAATTGTGTTTGTTTTCAACAAGGTTAATGTCCTTTCCTAAAGGATTGCTAAAAGCTTAAGTCAATGTTGAGTTCATAAGCAATATACAAGGGTCATCTGAAAGACTGAAATAATCAAAATCTTATAAAGGAAAGTCATAGCTATATGAACTTCATATCCAAGTGACATTCAAATTTTGCATATAAGAATTTTCAATAATAAATAAAACCAGAAAGTGACTTTTAAGATCTATTTTATATTAAGGAAGTATTGCAGTAGGTGTGGCAAGTATGATAACATAGAATTTCAAGAAAACAGTGTCTACGGCCACTGTACTCTTTCTAGTGCTGATGGTAAAAGAGCCATGCTGATTGTGGTATTTTTGTGGTAGCAGTGCCAGCGGAATAGAACAACTTCACCTAGTGCTCATAAGAAGAAAACAGTTAGACCTTCCTTACACTTCTTAAAAATGGATAAGCCCACACTCCTCCTCCACAGCAAACAAAAGAAATGTTTCAGCACAATGTGACATGGACAACTACAAAAAGAGAGAGAAAACCTTCCCGGCAAGCTCACAAACCAATGAAGATAACACTATACAACCTTCCTATGCTTATTCAAAGTAGGGGTAGTTCTCAGAAGACCAACGTATTTTTATTAAATTCACTTGTGGATCCCATATTGTTCATTATAATTTCTCATTTCACCTACAAAATGATGGGGCCTCTGCTGCAGGTTGCTGGAGGGCAAATGCTAAGAAAGTTTGCCGTCAAGGTTGAATGACTTTCTTAACATTTTTTTCTTCAGAGAAGACTGAAATATGACATAGTCCTCAGTGGAATCTAACACAAGGTTAAATTCCTGTAGCCCACACTTTGGTCTTTTGGTCTCCCTTAGCTGCTGAATCAATATTACAGAATTGCTCTCTCGGCTTTCTGCGCTGGTTGTACACTGCTAAATGGATTGTCTTCAAGGGAAACTCCTTCATTTACCCCAGAATGCAAACATTCAGTTTGGGGCATTACCTCTCCTTTCTACAGTCTAAATCTACTTTTCAGCATGGCATCCTCATGTCAGATAAGAAGACTCTGGATGAGGTATGGCAAGATCATCTCTTTCCAGCGCTGCCACTGAAAACAGAAAAGGACAGTCTTTCAAGTTTCCACAGTGCTAGAAGCCATAGGGAAGAAAGTATTTTAGTTTTATACAAGAGTAAATACTTAAGGTTTAATTAGATACTTATTGGTTAAAAAAAAAAATCGCTGACAGAAAAACATGGAAGGTACTTGTGGCATAGAGAGTATTATATGGACAGGGGTTACAGGAAAGAACAGGTTATAAAGTGGCTTTCTCTAGTATAAAGAAGAAGAAAAGTGATGTTTGTCATCTGTGAAACATGAGATTAGTTATTAAACCAGTATTTCTGATTTTCTGGGTTTTGTTATTCACTCAGTTAAGAGCTTTCCTTTTCAGTATCATCTTTAGGAAGTATTTTGTATGGTGATGACCTTAAAACCTGAAGATCAGAGAAGTGACTAGTTTGTAAGGAATTTTTCCAGCAATGGAAAGTGGAAATTCCACACTTCTATCTACATCTGATTAGCTGTGTTAGATCATTTCAGTGTGTAGTGATTGTTTAATGTCACTAGGGAGTTTTACACAATGGAAAAAGTATATAACGTTTCAGCGATTTTCATGGTTTTGTGCTGGCAGAGGCTACTTACTGTGGGCATAGTGGAATGTGTCAACCATCTCTATGATTTTGCTCAGCTCTGGTTTTAGAACCATTCAGTTGGTCAATTTTAGACTGCAGGGAATTTATTTCTCATTATAACTTGAACAAGAGTGTGCCTGGTTAAAGGCTAGATGAGGATATTATGGGAAGTTTCTTTCAAGCTGAAGTTTTGTTAATATAAATTTTTATATAATATAAATTTATATAGATAAAAATAATTAATTTTTTAATGATTTTTCCATGTGGGTTCCTAAACTGTATGTTGCAATGAGATGTATATAATCAGTAGGGTTTCTTCCTGGATTGAAGAAATTCCTTATAGGAACTTAGCTGGCCTTTCAAAAATATATTTTGTTTTCCTAGGAGAATAGCCTTGTTGAATAAAAGTCTTAATAAGATAGGTATAAGCACTCTGTGGCACACACAGTGATGTCTGATGACTTGGTTGTATAGAAAAACAGTTCGGTGTGTTTGGATTGACTGCTGGTTTTAGAGATTACTTCTATGTACTGTAGCTTGTAAGCTATCAGATTTTTTATTATTATTATTTTTAAAGATTTTACAGAGTGCTTAGGAGAGCACTGTAGGTATAGAAGCATTTCAGAGAGAATTTGATGGCAGAATGAATGTTACTGAACTTGTAAAAACCCTCTGAGTCTTGGTTTTCCATTCCTGATAAGTATGTCATCTGCATAACTGCATGGGCTTTGTGATAAGATTATTTAAAAATCTGTTCTTTGCAGCAGCTCTGTAAAAGGTTGACTATGCAAGGCTATGTGCACTTATAGTTTGGAAGTATAGATCTTTGGAAGTAACATTTTTTTGTGTAAAGATGAAAAGGCTAAACACTAAAATATCTTTGGGACAACGTGACAAATTTGAATGTGAGTTTATGGCAGTCACAGGCAGGTAAAAAAAAGAGGAGCTACGCAAAGTAGCGACACATCCTCTGGAAAAATGGGGCGGGAATAGTTTTCTACATTAGAAAAAAAAAAAATCACCGAATAAATACTACTTAGTCAGCTAAAACAATTAGAATTTTTTTAATTACTGCCATTTTTTAGGCTCAACTCTGAGCCCAATAAAACCTGATGGAAAACTATCTTCAGATCATCTGCCATGTATTTTTAGTGACTCTTTCAATATCATACAATACTGTATTTTCCACTAATACTTCAGATCCTACCACAGCATTTCTAAGTAGACCCAGTATGTCCAGAGATAACCAACTAAAGAAATTCCTCAATTTTTGGTTTTGTTTTTTTTTTTTTAACCCTAAAGAGATTTGGTTTAAGTATAACCTTAGGGACAAGGTTATCTACTTGGGTTATCAAATGCAAATATGTGTTTGGTTCATATCTACCATCACTCAATAAGAATACCACAGTCACAAGGCAATGTCCTACTCAAACTATGTGGCTGTCTTCAGGTGGAAAGAATGACTCGCATACATAAATCTTTTTCTAGATATCACAATGGAACAAATACACACAGCTGTCACACCACCCAGTACCATTACGTTCCTCTCACTTATAATTCCAGCCAGGAAGTAGCAAACTTCACCCTTGGAGAGACTCATAAATAGTTAAGTACCCTCTATCAACAGACGATGAAAGGGAAAAATAACCAATAAAACTACATAATGAACAACTACTGAACAAACAGAGCTACAGCACTCAAACACAGTCAAGTTATTGCCTAGGCTATTACAAGGATTTTACAGTAATATCATTTGATTTTCCAGCTTCATGGCAATTATATCAGAGGTCTTTTACTCTTTTCAGATGTGTATCATTGCTTTAAAATAAATTCTATTATGAAGTCCAAGGTGGGAAGAAAAAACAACAAGAAGTTGTTCAAGGTCACAGATAACCATGTTCAATAGCTTATTTGTAATTTTTTGTCATCTTTCTTTAACTCTTGGAAGTCAACTGATGGTATATTCTGCTTCCTATCCAAAGGATGCAGTACAGTAAGACTTTTTTTTTTGCCACTATAGATAAGGGAAGCTCAACTTCTTGATTCTGGATGCAAATTGGAATTTGCACAGTTCAGGTTAAATTGACTTTGGCTTCATCTCACAACATCTGAAATCATACTGCGGTTCTCCGGTGCTTTTAGGACATAATTAGATAAATTCATAGATTAAGCTGCTCCTGGCAGTACTTGCTCTTCTGTGAATAGTGAACCAATTCCACAGCACATTGAAATACAAACTGTAGTTGCAATACCAAGTTGGCAGTGCATCTTTGCTGTCGATTGTTGTGTGCCATATGGACCCACTTAAGCCTCTTCCTCTTTTGGCTCTTGCAGAGAAGGCAGCCATTGTGGCCAGTCATGAGGTCAGTTTGGAAACCAAATGGCCCAGGTGCAAAAACTTCAGCAGGGACATCTGCATCCATGACTGGTTTTTTGGCTAGATTTATCTCTACCCATATTTATCTGCCTTGTGTAACGTTACCAATTTCTGCCAAATAGACCCCAATAACTCTGCTCTAATTTGTATTGTAAGTGATCACAAAATAAACTCAATATATAGCTATTTTTGCATCCCATTCAACTCTTTAAATACGAAAAGAGCTAAAATCCTTTTTTCAGACTATTTCTTCTATTAGATAATGCACACAAATTCAGGTGAAAGTTTTCACAAATTCAAATGTGGATATTAGTTATTTCCTTTTAAAAAGTTTAATCCCAGCCACCAAAGAAAGTTGAGATACTCAGAGAAAAGATTAAAAATGTAATTACAGTGATATTGATACAGCTACAGCCTCATTCTTTGTACAAAATATGAATGTTTTATCCTTTGATACGCAATTCTTAAAAAGGCTAAATAGATGCATATTAATCAAGCTTATTTTGTGCTCAACAATATCAGTTAACAAATATCTACTGGATATTTATATTGTACTTACATTTCCTGCCACAATTCTCTCAGATGCCCAGATAATCATAGTGGTCTCTTCTTGTCTAAAAAAAAAAAAAATGCTTTATAATATAAAATAAAATAAATTTTACAGATACTGTTATCATTGCAGGGCTGTAATACTATTTGAAGAGCAATTAAAATGCATTCTAAAATAACTCATGCATTTCATATATTAACATTGCTCTGTTGGTACAAGATCTCCAGTTTGTCACTCTTAAAACAGCACATCAAGTTTAACCTTCAGTTTGGACAGAGTACAGACAAAGAGTAATACAAAATCTCGATACTCGGATTCACCACTACGCTGCTCAAGATTGGATACTGTTCTAGCAGCATGCAATGCAAGAATCAAGGTCAAATACAGAGACTTTCTAAAACAATATTTTTAAAAAATAAATCTTTTATAAGATACACAAAATGTATGTATGTATATATCCGTGCACATATGCGTATACACAAGTACAAAAGACAGGTATAGTAGAATTCTTCTAGTCTCTAAACTATTATATATAGTATACTTCTGGTTTCATGTTATACTTTGGAACGGCTTTCTTATTTTTAAAATGGATTAAACCAATCCTCTTTTTATTTTGATCTGGGGAAAAGTGTATAACTCCGTCTAATGTAATTCATCTTTGCCCTGATTTCCCTCTGTGTTTCATGTCAAACATACACAAAACATTTTTGTCCTTGGGTTATTTTTCCTGAGGTAAATTCTGTCCGCTGGACATAGAATTTACATAAAAATCTGTCTTGACTGAAAATCACAAAACGTAGACAAACAGATCACAGATCTAAGCAGCTTTGCACCAGGCTGGAATAGGCTGCTCTGAAATGGAGATGTACAGGCAAATAAAAATGGTGATTGGGAGCTGCATCTTGATAGAAGTAGTTCTCAATTTTTAATTTTACTTTACAAAAAACAGTGTCAAACCCCCTGAGCGGGGTTAGCGCAATGGTCTGAACGCTATGCACAGGCCTGGAGGAAATTACTGCTCAGCAGAAAAAAAAAAGATTTTATAGTCTGCTGTCTCCAGAACAAGTCCACAAGAATGTTTTTTCTCCCAAGAAAGCAGGTGACCATCTGGAACTCAGTCAACTGGCAGTTATCTGACATGAAGCCTTTGTCAAAGGGCTGACAATGGCTCAGTAGCACATACACACATGCTTTTGGAGAGCCCTAGAATTTATCAGCAGATATTTCATACCAACAATATGGAACAAATACATCCAGGAAATTATTTAGAATTCCAGACACACATGCAGCACTGATTGGCATCTCAATAATGTCTAAGAAACACTGAAGTTTCTTTGCTTGATTTTTATGCATAGATTCTGTCTCCTATTCGTAATGAGCTGCTCCATTCCAGCCAGTGCATTTCCAGGTTGCATTGCTCACTTTCAGTGATCACTGTGTCTCAATTTGAGCTTCATGCTTTAAAACATAAATAGTTTACAGCTGTTATCTAATTTAGATATTTATATGGACTATATATAAATATTCCTGTATAGACCGTATGTGTACATGCTATATTGTTTCTTTCCACTTTTGCTCTAATAAATACATAACAGATCTGAACTACCTGGAATTCGAGAGTTTTACAAAATTGCTAAATGTCTCTGCTCTGTTATGTCAAAGATGGATAATAATTAGCTTATGTAATTCTCTTTAGGTAACAATACAGAAATAGTGCGATCCTGATGTTGTAGGATGTTGAAATTCTGCTTTGTTGATGAGTTAATATCAGCTGTAGCAAGCAAATTAAGCATAATTTTCCCAATACGGGATACAAATGTCATCCAAGTCCCTCTCTATGCTGCACACATGAAGATATATGTGATGGCCATGCTATCTCTACAGTATCAGCCCTTCCAAAAGATAGTGGCTAGAAGCCAAAGTCACAGCCTGTTCTCTAATGAAAACAGAAGAGATGATAAGAGAAGCCACAATCAACACAAAACGTACAGGCATATATCTTCGCAGATGTAATGCCATATATATATGCATTCTGTTTACTTCTAAAGTTTTCAAGTAAATCTTCTTGGATTCACCAATTTTGCACTGACTTCAAACACATCTGGAAGTACTGTATATTACAAAATGAAGAGAAAAAAATAAGAGCATACCTTACCAAAATATGACCGGAATCTTTATGTTTCCTGGAAAACTCTGTAAAGAAACGAAATGTGACACCTTCCAGAACATATGCTGTGAAGGTCTTTAGTTATAGCCAGATCTTTGAGGATGATCTGAGATTTCTCTTTTTTCCTATTGTTCTTTTGTTATCAAGTTTCCTACCCGGAAACCTGCAACCAGGCGTAACTACGACATAAACAGTAGTGTTCACTCCCTGCCACACACACACAGACTGTGACCATTTAGCTGGCTTACCTATCTCAGGCTGTTTCAAAAAAGATATAAAGCAAAGATCAACTTATATTATACATAGGTTGCTCCAAAAGTAATGCCTCCTATTTATTTCTGTGAAACATAAAACAGATACAAAGAGCACTATAACACTGTTTGATAGAGCAAATTCTCAGGTACAAAATGTTATTTTTCAACATAGTCACTACCATTAGCTGTGCATTTTTTGCCAGTGATGAACAAGAGCCTACACGCCTTGCTCATAAAAATCTGCACCAGCAGAGGTGACCCACTGTTTCAAAACCGCTGTGGTGGTGTCATGTTGTCCATGCAGTCCATCTTCCATTGGCCTGAACAGAAGGAAGACAGAAGGTGCCAAATTGAGATCGTATGGTGGGTGTGATAGGACAGTCCAGCCAACACTGGCAATGTGTTCTGTGGTCTTCAAACTGGTATGGGGCCTGGTGATATCACGTTGTAAGAGAAAGGTTGTCTTAATCTCTGGCCTAACTGGAATTTTGATCCTTCAGCATTATGAAGTAGCAGTCAGAACTGATGGTTTGTCTGAGGTTCCAGGAAATCCAGACGGATCACTCCTTTCCTATCCCAAAAGACAGTGCATATCATTTTGCCAGCTGAGGGTTGTGTCTTGAACTTTTTCTTCAATGAGGAATTCAAATGTGGTCACTCTATGGACCACTGTTTTGACTCCAGCTTGTTGTGGTGACACGTCACATCACTGCTAATGACGTGATCTGGGAAACTGTCCCTGACAAACTTGCATACGGTGTTTTTTCTCCTCTTGTGTTTGCATTTGTGGGACCCACCTGGCACAAACTTTGTGATATACAAACATTACCACCATCTTTTTCAATACACTGAAGCAAATATTCAGCTCCATACACAGTTCCCTGGTCACCATCTGCCAGTTTGCACAGATGAGCTGATCGAGACTCCATTTCGTGGTGTTAATACATGTGCAGAGCTGTCTGTAACATGGCTTGTCTTTTACATCACTGTCACTACTGCTGAAACACACCACACACCACCTCACTGTGCTCACATCCACTGCTTGGTCTCCATGAACATTCAGCAAGCTTCAATTAATGTCATTTTTTCCACTTAAGGTATTCAATGACACACCTTTGGGACGAACTGCACCTCTGCTGCCATTTGTCACATGGTAAGAAAATGTATCAGAATATCAGTGGGAAGGTTCAGCCTCTACCATCATACCCTTAACATCCACCTCTGACATCGTGAGCCAACATAACAAAATAGGAGGCATTGCTTCCAGAGCAGACCTTGTAAATTATCAGCATCATGTTTAAGCTGTGTTTATCAAATCATTACAATGTGTCTCTTTGAGTGCTTCAAGCTTACCTGTAATTTGCAAAACATGGCTAAACATCGAGTTCCTCTAAATCTTATGATCTCAGCATCAACACAGCATATTTACAGATGTTAATTTAACAGATGAATTATTCCATCTGAAGAGAAAACCTAGGACAAATGACAATGAAACAGCCTTTAAATTTATTGTGAAAATACTTATAAAAGCAGTACACTTTTGTACCAAAACAAAAGTGATTGTCATGTTCTTAGCAAGACAAATATACAACAAGCTTAAAGGAAATAACTCTACATCAGACTCAGACTCTACAGAAAGACTGTCAGCACAAATGTAAAGGATTTGGGGGGTCTGAGATAAACCAGCCTGGAATAATAATCTTCTGATAACTTAAAATTCCAGATGATCTTTTTAAGTTCCAGACAACAGCTGTATTCTTAAAGCACCGTGCACAGCTATCTGACCTGTTTTTACCAGTGCATGTAGGCAATGCTAGCATTTTCATATTAAAATAATATCTAGCACAAACATTTTTTAAGAGAAGAACTTAAGATTTCCTGTGAAGTCGTATCATAACATGTTCACGCTGCTCTCAGAAAAATTTTAACAGGCATTTGTTCAGTAATGCAAGCATTTAAAGGCAATTTTATAATTTATTTAGCATCTGCGCGTGAGCAAAATGCATTCTTCCAACATAATATGTCTGTAATAATGCTCATGGCTGAACAGTATTTCTAGTCCAAATGCAAGGCTCCAAATGTCCTTACGTTAGCACTGTTTTTTGACAAGTTCTTAATTAATTGAACTCTTTGATACTGTAAGCTATAGCAGATCAACTACACAAAATGAGATGTCAAATCTTCCCTATACATCTGGCACAACGCTATTACTTTCATTGGATCTTTACTAGACATCAGATATGTTAATATTTATGGAGTATACACTGAGGAATACCACTAGAATTAATAAATAATAAAGCTAATATTTTTTGCAAAAATAAATCATCAGATATCTCATTATAAACGGGTTGTCTTCAGTTGTAGATAATTTAGTACAGTAATAAATAACAAGAGAACACAGTGCTGATGGAATTATATTCCATTATTCAAAATATCTTGCTACTCATAAGAAT
>JANHGO010003907.1:0-26065 GCA_024606505.1 Aquila spilogaster | reverse complement strand
AGGGAGGGGATTCTGCCCCTCTGCTCCCCTCTCCTGAGACCCCACCTGCAGTACTGGGTCCGGCTCCGGGGTCCCCAACATAAGAAGGACATGGACCTGCTGGAGCGGGTCCAGAGGGGGGACACAAAGATGATCAGGGGGCTGGAGCACCTCTCCTATGAAGACAGGCTGAGAGAGTTGGGGTTGTCCAGCCTGGAGAAGAGAAGGCTCCAGGAGGACCTTGTTGTGGCCTTTCAATATATAAAGGGGGCTTGTAAGAAAGACAAAGACTTTTTATCAGGGCCTGCAGGGGTAGGACAAGTAGTAATGGTTTGAAACTGAAAGAGGGTAGATTTAGATTAGGTGCAAGGAAGAAATCCTTTACTGGGAGGGTGGTGAGGCACTGGAACAGGTTGCCCAGAGAGGTTGTGGCTGCCCCATCCCTGGAAGTGCTCAAGGCCAGGCTGGATGGGGCTTTGAGCAACCTGGTCTAGTGGAAGGTGTCCCTGCTCATGGCAGGGGGGCTGGAACTAGATGATCTTTAAGGTCCCTTCCAACCCAAACCATTGTGTGATTCTATGATTTTAACTAATTATTCCCAGATTTCAGTCAACAAAGAGGACATTTTCAACTCTGAGTTATAAAAAACTTTCAGTTTTTCCATTTTGCCTTATTTGCTAGGCTAGAAGTCAAATACCTTACCTTCACTTTCCAATGATGACATGGGGAGAGAGATGGGACAATTAATGGAAAGAAGGGAAAGATCATTACGTGCATTTTGGAGGCAAATTCAAAGAGGTTATTGTCCTAAAACTGAGGAACTAGTGATTCTTACACAAGAATTGTGGAAGTATTAATAAAGGGCATCAAGCAGAAAAACGATAACATGACTTTACCACAGAGACACTATGTCAGAATACTTTGTCTAAAACATCAATGCTCTTGTCAAACAACATATACTAGGCCTTGACAAAGGATAGAAGAAAATTATTTGTGGGACTCTGAGTGACTAAATGGAACATTTTAAGGTCAGGGCTAAAAAAATGGGACTTTTCAGGTCAGTGGGACTTTACTAGCAGAATTCTTTAGACATTGGTTTTTGGGATCATTCTTCAATATTTTCACTGCATGAACACAGAAAATAAAATCTCTATGCCAATGGATATGCTCCTGACATCATGTTGGGAGGAACAACATAACAAGAACCACCACCAATGAAAACAGAGTACCTTTCAGGAGGAGATGGATTACAGAAACCAGAAGTAACATAAATGAGACAAAATTTAACAGTAAGCGTTCACAGCAATGCCCTCTGGACCCGCATAGGCAGATCGTGACAATCACATTTTGTGCAACCTGCGAGGTTCCAAAACCGTTTGGAAAAAACCCAAACCCTTCCAAGTGTTTTGCTCAATAAAAGACTTAGTTGTAAAATCAGACTGGGGTGGAGGAAGAAGGGGGTTGTGTTTGTTTTGGTCAGAGGTGACCAAATCAGGCTGGGTCCCAAAACCACCTTCCTGCTCAAGACTAGGCTGAAACTCAAAGGTCTTGGCAAAACACCCTGACTCCAGAGAAAGGACATATGTCATTTTTGGAAGCATTCCAGGCAGCTCTGCTACACAGCATTCCTGATGTTCACTATCAGTCTTGGTAATAATATAACAAGGGGCTTTTTCATGCAAAGCCTCATTAAAAGGAACAAGTTGAATGGCAGTGCCGTAATGCTGTGCAAGATAAATATAATGCTTTTTAAAGCGTTTTATGCAATAAGCACCAACTTGTCTGAGTAGGTTGGGTAGCAATTTCATCACCCACTATGTTCACACTGCAAAGTCTCACTGAAATGAGTATGACACCTGCACTACTCATGTCAATACGTGTTTGCGTACCAAAATTATTTTAGTTATTCTAGCGTTACATAGCACAGAAAGAGACTCTTCAGAAAGACAGGAGAGGTGATGTTGCATGTCAAAACAAGGACAACCATTTAACTGAACCCAAATGGATGAAATGTCCAAGCAAAAAGACATCTGACTCAGGAGCTGGGGTCTCTTTTTTTACCCAGGGAGCTTTAAGCACTACTGCACCTTCCTTTCATCCAGCTGTGTCTCAATATCACAGCTAATGTGGTCTTCCATGACAAAGCTTCAGAGAAGTAAAGACAGTATACCTAACAGCAGGAGCTACAATAGCCCAATATCCAGGCACAGCTGGGCTGAGGACAAACTAAAGTCACCTTTTCCCTCTGATTCCCAGAGGCCTATTCTATTTTTAACTTCGTTTTCTTTCTGTTTGATCCTTTGGTTATTCTAATGTAGTTTCTGCATTTTTCCATTAATTCTGCCTCCATATAACACTCTAAGCAATACTATGAAGTGGGGAAGAGAGACTAACAAGCTCATAAAGTGATTGGCTCAGACAATCTTCAAATGCACTGGCTAACTGGATATGTAACTCATAAAGGATGACAGAGGAGGCTTGGATAACAACGCAGTGAGAGGAAACTAAATCTAAAAAAGCTCCAACTCCATTCAGTTGAATGAACAACAGGTCTTTGATTTCACTAGCTCTGATATTCTGAAAATCATACCAATATATACGATCTTATTCTCAAGCACGCATTCTTCTAAGCATACAAATGAAGAAGGAATGGCTAGTAAAAGCTCTGCAATTACTCTAAATTTGCACTGTAAACAGCATAACACCAGTTCATAATTAAATTAAATATGAAACATTTCATTGTCCCCATTACATGAAATTCAATTTCAAGAGAGCATTTATAGTAGCACCAGCAGCATCTTTTCACATTTTGTACATTGCTTTAAGTAGCTACCACACCTATCGAACCAAAACGGTGACACATACAGCACATGGAAAGACCAGACAAAAGAAGCACTTGAGGAGCAATTGCATTTGATGTGGAATCTCTACAAAGACTCCACGGCTCGAATCTCCTGGGACATGTTAAACTGCAAGAAGTTGCAAACTCCTTGTGCACCCAACTCCATAGGACTCTGCACTATTTTGACCATTCAGTCTGAGGATTGTGATCGCTGTTGTGCACACCACTTCAAAATCTGACACAGATTCATCCAGTCTGAAATACTTATGACCTCCACAGGCTGAAGTGTGTACTATCCTTTTATTTTCTAAGTAGAATAAAAGGAAAAACCTATTAAATATTTGGCTTAATCTTAGTGCCTTACATGAAGTCAAGAGTTAATAATTTATTAATCAGCATTCAAGAAATCCTTATTACATGTGACAGTTTTTGGAGGGGTTTTGCTTTCTTATTTAAAAGACCTTCAACAACAGTCAGCTAGGGAAATATTTTGACATACTGCTTTGACACATTCCTTTGATTTACATATTAAAGCAAGAAAAAGTTACGTGCTTTCACTAACACGGATCATTTTCACATTTTTCAGTGCTAAGTAGATTTAGAATTTTTAGTTCTTGTGTAGAAGATTTTATGTTAATGTGTTACCTGTTAAGACTGCATTGCCCCAAAATAGGTCTTTTTCTTATAAGAACTCCATCTTAACAACATAGATAAATTGTAAGATTATCAGCATGGTGAATTTTCTTAAAAATGGAAAGAGATCAAGATTGTATGACGGAGAAAACGCAGTAAACAACCAAACATCCTACACTAGTTTACTTTTGGAGACAGGCAAGCACAGAGCACTGGGAGAAAACCAAGAAGAAAATCTCTTGCTTCCTAATTTTCCACAGGATAGCAGTACTCTAGTGCTGTAAGGCACAATCGCATTCATCGTTTTGTCTTAAAACAAAAACAAGGTGCTTATGATTTATTTCAGCAAAGTGGAAACAAAGCCAAATGATGCAAAAAAGGTACCAGCAGCCACTCAACATAGTACAGAACAACAAAAAAAGTGCATCAAACTTCAGCTGCTCAACGAAAGGCACAGCTTCACTGCAAAGCTCCCAAACCCCCGGCCAGAACAGCAGAAACCTTTTAAAAAGGTAATTTCTGTGCATGACCGGTTCTACGGCCGACACCTCGCCCTGCCAGCGCTGCCCGATACCCCGGGCAGGGGCTGAGCGTGGCTTCCCTCCCACCGTCCCCGGGGGCACCTCGGGGCACGTCCCCTCCTCCGGGAGAAGCCCACGGCAGTCCGGCAGCTCCGAAGCCTGACAGGTACGGGGGACAAACCCGAACGAGCTGCAGGGAACAAGGCACACTTTGCACAGACTTCCGAGCAGGCAGTTTATTTTGGTTTGGGGAGAGCTGCTGCTGTCACGTGAGCGTAAAGCAAACAAAACCCACCATGTAATTATTCACCAGTGGTCCTGGACCTGCAGCGCGGAAGCAGCCCACTTGAGTTACTACCAAAAAGACCAGGTCACAGCAGAGGCTCAGAGGACTGGCTCTCCCTCGGTAATAACCATTAATCTCCAACTTACCAATGAGTGACTGCTGTCTTTATAGAGCTTTAAAAATATCCATGCGGCTTTCCAAAAGCACTCTACAAGGGCTGCCGCCACCCTGTCGCTTCTCAACACCAAGTGTTACAACAAAAGGTTTCCAGCAGACTCAATTAACTGCACCTGAAATCTCACCGGGTTTGCAGACAGACCCCGCTTACTTTGAGAGCAGCTGTGCCACTTCAGCTGCTTTGTATTGTTCATCAGCAGTCACAGCCAGATAAAGCCCTATCAGGGACCGACCTTCTAATGCTCGCGTGAGGCTCAGATTCTAGCAAGGGAGGGATATCGTTTGCGTTTTGGGGGTTTAGGGTTTTTAAAAATCTTAAAAGCATAACATTTATCACAACCAAAGGAAAATGAGGTTATGCAAAACACTTACTTCGAAAATGCTCTGAGGCATAATAGTAGACATCCTCGTAGCCCTCGTGGTAATCCTCCTCCGGCCGGTACTTTTTGCCTTTTCTTCTTCTCGATCTCCTTATCTGCTTGACGAAGCCCAAGAAGCGCTCCATCTCCTTCCTCAGCAGCACCAGCCGGCAGCCCCCTTCGCCCTCTGCTTCACAAAGAGCTGTCCCAGCATGAACCGACCGCAAGCACTGGAGCAAAGCGGCAGCCTCCGACCAGCCGCTCCCGTACCACTAAGAAACCCCTCCCTTATCTCAGCTGTGACTAGGAAGCATATTGTTTTCCCTTTTAGAAAAAAAAAAAAAAAAGGGGGGGGGGGTGGACTTTATCAAATCTACTGACTAGAATATGTCAACATGAAGACAGACAAAGGAAGAAAATATTAAAGCTAAAGGAGAAAGTCAGGATTTCAAGCAGTTATTAAACAGCAGAGGACAAAGTTGAAGAGACCTGCCTGCCAGCAAGGGGAAGCCCAGCACTGAGAGCTCCCTGTCCTGTGTCTCCATCATTTGAAGAGGGGCTGGGAGGCGGGGATCGATGTTAGTCAATGGACTGAACCACATCTCAAGGCAAAACAGGTTTTCATTTGCCAGTTAAACCCTGCCCTCATATTTACCCGGGCACAGGCTCAGGAGCCCATTTGATTTCATTTGGTGTAAGAAGAGGAAACACGCCGATCCATTTCTAGCATCACGTATGCTGGATGAATAAATAGCAAAGTGGTTTAATCCATACACACAGCCCACTCGCTGGCAAGTGTGTGCTGAATGTGTTAATTGGAGCAGCAGGGAGAAAGCTCGGCAGCTGTTAAAAAAATGACACATATACCCACTGGGCATTAGTGTATTCTAATCACTGCTAGATCTAAACATTAAAAGGCACTCCACAGACAGGTCTCCTATAGAGCCGGTCAGGCTGTATGGCAATAGGCAAACAAAGGAAGCGACATCAC
This sequence comes from Aquila spilogaster, assembly GCA_024606505.1. Lineage (NCBI taxonomy): Eukaryota > Metazoa > Chordata > Aves > Accipitriformes > Accipitridae > Aquila > Aquila spilogaster. The sequence goes on along the minus strand of JANHGO010003907.1, from coordinate 20,277 downwards.
AAGCATACCGCGCCGATACTCCTTTAAAATCCCAGCAGAGTTTAAGAACTTTAAGGTACGGCAGACTATCCTTCGCACAGGATGACAGGAGCGAAAAGCCTGAAAAGGCGCTGGCTCTCTTCTCTCACTGCATGCCTGAATCCCACACGTGTTCCCTAAGATAAGGCTGGAATTTCATCTGTGTTTCGGATGAAGTTTCCCTCCCGCACGAGAACAAAAGCAGTGCGTGCTGGAATCCTATCACATTGACATCCACCACGGGGGGGTTTTGTGACCGTGCTCCCGCGAGCCAAGTGAGGTCTCTAGTCCAGCAGGACCTCTGCTGTCTGCTGGCACAAGTCAGGGAACCATCAGTCAAACCACGTGCCGAACACGGTCACCTGCACCCATGCTCGCCCCAGATACCATTTTGCACCCATGAGCATAAGGAGGTCAGAGAGTCTTCCTGTAAAACAGATTTTACAGGATCATCATGTGGAAAATGAAGAGCACGCAGAGGTGGGATTAATTTCTGGTGATGCAGACATTTCAGTGAGTCATTTTGCAGAGAGCAAACCAGGGCAGTGTTTTTAAAAGCATAAAAGAAGTAAAGCAAAAGCCAAGATTACCATTTATCATTGTTTCAACAGAAGTATGCAGAGATTGATCAGAATTCCATTGGGATTTTCTAGTTTTGAAACATGTAAGTTATTAGTAGAGGTCAGCTAGACCTGCTATCTGAGGGCCCTAAAACAAACGCATGCTGAAAGCAGGCACTGGAACTCTTTTGGGCTTGTTCCAGCTTCCCAGGTATTTTAAAACAATATTGTCACAAAAACACATCCATTTTATCCATAAAAGCTCAAAAAAACCTGGATGCTCCTACCAAGCTCCCCATAGGAATACAGACTCATCCTCCTTGACCTTACCAGCCCCTGCTTTTCCACTGTGAAAATGCAGCCGCTGTCACTAGCTGATGAATACCCCAAGGGCACCACCAGAATTATTTTTAGTGTTAACTTCTATAAGGAGGTTGTGTTTTATTACAAGTCTGTTTGTATCACACAGCTTTCAACTTTCAAAGGGTAAAGACCTTAGAGAAATATTACAGGCATATTACCAAAAATAAAAAAGCCAATAAAACTTTTTTATATGGATCTTTAAGAAGGGATCACCGTACGTTCTGTAGGTTTCAATTCACGTGTCTTTTCTGTGCTCTGCCGCCAAGCAGCAAAAACATTACATTAGTATCATAAAACACAAAAACCAAAGACTTAGCCTACAGCAGAGGCAGCACTCTCTTTTCAGAGAGGGAAATATTGTTTTGATGCTGCATTTGCTCCTGTAGAGCACTCTCCCCGACAGATGTGCAAAAAGTTATTCGTAGGTGTCAGAAACATTCATCTTGAAGACAGAAGTCTTGCAGCCCTCACTGTTCCCTAAAGTTAAATTATAAAGTTCAACTCAACATGATACAGCTACTTTTTAAAAAGGAGAAAACGTACAACTTTCTCGCTTTTAAACTGTCCTCTAAACGAGAGCTGAAAACTAGAATCGAGCAGACACTTGGCTTTCATCAAGGAAAAACGTCCTTCTCCAGCGCTGCTGTTGCTAAACACACTGCTGCTGCAGCAGAAGCTTTTGCTGGAGAAGCAGCTTCCCCGGTCCTCGGCGCACCCCAGGGAGACTTCGGTCCTTTCCGTAACAAGACCAACACAGCAAATAAGCAGACAAGGGAGCAACCAAATGATCTCAGCCAGCACCGTAAGCACCAGATGTAGTACACCGACTGCCTGACCGTTTTCTAGAAAGAACTGGTCTAAATTTGGGTGCATTTTGAGCTTTGGAAAGCATGTCGTTACCTTGCGCAATGCACCTTCCCTGCTCTCCCCGTGCTCATGAGGTGCATCACATTCATATACGGCTAACGTCGTAAAGCAGAAAAAATGCACTGAATGGTATTACTGGTCGCTGCTCATGGTAATGGCTCCCACCTACCTTCTACATAAACCATGAAGGGCTTGAGGGGGAGCACGAGCACTGCTCGGATCAGCATAGGGGCTTCAAGCTCTGCTGCCCTTCACTGTATCCCACCTACTACTACTGTCTACAAAGGACAGGCTCAATCTCCCACACGGAAGGCGCAGAAGCAGGCCCACGGTTTCTAACACACAAGCTGATGGTCTTGCCAGCAAGTAAATTATACACCTGTTTCCTTTTGCATGAATACAAACAGCAGAGACCAACAATTTTTAATTTTTTTTTTTAAACCTAGAACAAGCTGAGCTTTTGATAGGATTTTACCTGCCCTAAAATATTCTAATATTTGGGGCAACTTAAAGAGAAGAAAATACCTTAACTGAGGGCAATGTTGTTATATATTAATAGGAGTCAGAGTATTAAGTGTTTTACTGTACTATAAAGATTTCTGAACAAAACTTATGTTTCACATGCATTACATATTACCTCTGCTGCTTTGCTGAGAACACTGGAGACACTCATTAGCTACTCCTCATGCCATACCTGTAAATATTTTATCATAGTCCTACTTTCAAAGGTATAAGCAGAGAATTCGGTTTCACAAACACAGTTTACTGTAGTTAGAACAAAAGACCCAAACAGTGAACTACTGCTTTCCCCATTGCTCAGGATTCACCCTTCTGCAGCTTCTTGTGGTGAACAACTCATTCCTTCAAGGAAATGAACATGGCTCTTGCAACCTTCTGCTCGAAAAGGAATAGAAAAGCAGAAACATAATAGACACATACTGCAGTTCCAAAAAGGCATATTGATTTTATGGGAGGAGCAGAGAAAGTAACAAACATTGGCTTTCAAATTTTTAAAACACAAAATATCAGCAATGACAACGAGTTTCATCCCTTAATGAGAAAGGGAATAGGATAATTGTGCCCAGAGGGCCTAAAATTAGGTGTCGGTTGATATTCTGAAGCTCTCTCTGAACTAGAATTCAGAGAATCAACCTTCTGGTGTTACAGTGCCACAACAGAAGTTGCAATGTAAATATGTCTCAAGCTCTTTGGCTCATCCTTTCTCCAGGAACACACCTACTCCAATCAAAGCAAGTGCTCTATTGCCATTTCCAAGGTGGCTTCCTTAGAAGCAGCAAGGATTGTCATGCTGTCTCCAGCATGATTTGCATAATAAAAATTTTGCCAAGATAATATTTACATTCTCCATTCTGATAACTAATTTTTTTTAAGTTAAGAAGAAGCTCCATCAAACTGGATCTGTCTCAGGTCAGTGACTTACTGGAAGAGACTTCATGTCAGTAATAAAACAAATATGCCATTAAGACACTGTCCTTTTCAAATAGTTGAGCTGAGGCATAAATGCTTTTGCAGCCATGGATAATTCTCTATAAGACAGATGTCAGCATTTAAGCTTTAACTTGCCTTTGTACCCATACCGGAGATTAGTTCTCTCATCATGTAAAACACCTGCATTTAACATTTTACTTGCACAAAATTAGCTATGCAGTTATCGAGGTAAACTTTCACAGGTGACATACCTATTTTCTACACCACTTTTTCCAGTATTTGGCGAAAGCAGTAGAAAAGACATTTTGGTATCCAAGGATAAGCCGCTAAGGTAGTAAATATTTACCAAGGATTTTGATTTGAGTGGGCTTGCAAACACGATGCTTTGAACCCAGAGCCTGTGTATGAAGCCAGCCTCTCTAACATTTTGTATCATAAACACAGAATGGAACCGGCACCAAATATTAAGTTCTAAGCAGGTATTTTGCATCCTGTTCATGAGCATGTTTCAGTGTTTAAAAGAAAAACATTTCAGATGGAAGAACCCTCCTGCATCTCCCTCTGTTTCTCTGGGCAGCCCCTACAAGCCTTCTGCTGGGGAAAGGAATGCTCCCACCGGGAGGCAACCCAACGGCAGCCGCAGAGACCTCCCTGCTTCAGGTTACTCTCTTGGAAAAAAAGCCACAAAATTACAAATGCACAGTACAAAAATTAAGATGAATATAAACAGTTCTTGGAGGTTGGCTGAACAGAGAAAACAGGTCTTTTCCCTCCTCCCTCAAGCCCCTAACCATAAAGATATGGCAAACCTCAAAAGGGAAGAACAGACCGTTTCTTCCCTGGCTCTCTTTCAACTGAGGATGTCTTTGATAATCTGCTGTCGTTGTTTCTGGAGACCAGCAATAACAGACAAAGGAACTATTCCCTTTATTCATCTTACAGTATCGTCTTGCCTGACCTTCTAGTTTTTCAAGAGCAGATGTTTGTTCACGTGCAATAAACTGCTCATGTTAAGGCTGCAATTTTCCACTCAAAATTTGCCCTAAATACCTTGGTGTAAAATGGGAGCTTATCAATTTGAAAATTATCAAATGCCTGTAATTTACAATCTACCAAGCACTGTAAGAACATATGGTCCATCTACGCAGAAGCAGTGTTGTGTACAAAGTCAATATTGCATGTGAGGAGAAACTATCAGCCCACCACCCTCGAGGTACCACCCAAAACCCTCCTGTCTGAAGCAAGCTTCAGAACACAAGTTCTGTGCTCTTCCTAAAGACACCCCGAGAGACCATTGAAAGCATGGGACATACTAAATATTACACCACACATCTCCCTCATTTGACAATAGAAAAAAATTGCAGAATAACCAGTGCACTCTCTCTGGAATATTGCTGAGAACTGCATGAGAACTGGATGGTGATAAAATACTGCTCATCCACTACTGTCATTTTTAAGATCTGATACTTTTTACATACTGTTAAATTATCAGTTTGCTCTGATTTTAATGCATTATACTCAGTTTCACAAATCATTCATACATTCTTGTTATTGACTGCTGACATACAATCATAGACCATTGTTTCCTTCTGCTCCTGAATTAAAGAACACAAGACTTAAGAGCTGGAGTTCAGCTTTTCTGTCACCTAGTTGTAAATTAACTGGCAAATCTTTTTCTTTTTTTTTTTTTTCCAAGTGAACACTCAAATTTTCAAGAGAGACTTGCAACTGCCAGCAAATACCTAGAGTTCTTTATTGTATTTTATCATAAATATATTATTTCATATTAACATTCCCAATGGTTTTGCTTTTTGCAACATTTTCTCACATATAAGTGTGCACATAACCGTGGATGCCAATGCAGTGAATGAGGATAAAGTAGAACACAAAGGATAGAGGAAGAGCCTACATTCATTTCGAGGGAACTGGGGGGCTGCTTGTGGGTTTAATACAGGAACGCTGCCTCTCATATGTGGAGAATGCTGAGAAATCTTTGTAGCACTGTTCTGAAAGGGTCACTTGTCAAGTTGAATTTCATGCAGAATGTACGCTTCGGGGAAAAGAAGCTTTTTTTTTTTTTTTTTTTTCCTTCAATTCAGCTGAAGCAGTTTGCATACATTCTATTTTTCTTCTTCTCTTTCTAGCCTATTCGGCTTTAAGTGACTAATTAGAATACACAAATATGCAGAAACAAATGTTAACCTGACCACCACCAAGGAAATACAGCTTAGGTAAAATTAAGTACAAAAAAAAGTTTGAGTTTGCTTAATATTTTGTGACACCAATAATCATTCTACAAGAAAAGCTAACTAGAGTACTACTCTAACCATATTTAAAACCCCTCAAGGGCTGAAGCAGTAGACTGATATTTTAAAATACTAAAACTAGAACATAATTCTTGGAGAAGTCTGAATTAAAGGTGTTTTCATCTTTCTAAAGAAACGTAGCAAATGGCTAGAGGGAACACTACCAAGATTTTGTACACTGTGTCTGTTTTATGCACAAAGTGTATCTCAAATCAACTATGAAATACATATGAAGAAGTGGTTTGGAATATGGATATGGTTTTTACTCCTCACTGAGTAAAAAACATTCTATTTCCCTAATGTTCAAGTCTTCAAAAACTGCACATTTCAATTCTAACCATAATTAAAATGTACATAAAGCACTGGAAAGAAAGAATAATTAATTAAATTATAGCTCACTAGGACAAAAATACCTAGCAAATACACTAAATGAAGTTCTTCCACAAAAGCATCAAAATACTTTCTTAGGCTGCATACTACAGGAGCTATAGGGTGCCATCAAACAAGGTTGAGGTAGGTGGGATTTCCCAGTTAACTGACAGTGGAAGACCTGACTGGGATGTGTGAGATTTAAGGTAGGCTACCTTAAAGAGAATCCATCGCTGAACATCTCTTTCCATGTAAAAGTTTCTGCAAGAGAGTTTTTACTATGTGACATTAAATGGATTTAGTTTCTTTTACCTCACGAGATTAGCAAAGGGGTTGTGGAAAAGCCTCCTGCTCACCCTCCCGTAGACGCACCCCATCCCGCTCGCCGAGGCTCTGCGCCGCCATCCGTGGCCACAGCCTCAGCGAGCAGGAGCTCGAAGTACACACACACGTATTCCCACAGATTATCCCACCCTACTTCCACGGGCATAAAGAGGTTTCATCTTAAACAAAGGACCAGCGTGACACGGAACACTAGAAAGAAGCAACCTCCACGTGCCGTCTCCTATAAATCCTCCTCTCTGCCCATCTTCTGTCTGATATCAATTCTCTGTATCAGAGATACCATACGAAAGATTTAGATTTACAAACTCTTTAGGGCAGAGGAATGGCTGTACTCCCCAGCAGCACCATGATGGGTGTTCTCCCTCTTCTCTTACTAATACTTAATAGCCATTTGGGAGCAGTGAAACGTTGTTATGTTTCATTATAGAAAACATCAACCAGTCATGTATTGTGCATTTCTCTGAGCAAAGAATTATTGCAACAAGAAACTTCTGTAATTTGCTTAATAAATTGAAGGAGCAGTTAGAAATAGTAAAGGATGGGCAACAGGAAAGAAATCTGACAGGGAAGACTGCAACTAGGGAACTGGAGCAATGAAAAAGCCCCTCTGGGAAAAAACACAGGCATCCAGAAAGTGATTTGTATCCTGAGCCCCGTATGTTTTATCAGGGTCAAGACACGGCAGATAAATAGAAAGATTTTATTGCAGGTGAGCTCTGACAAGAAGAAAATTCTGCTCAACAGTCAAGAAAAGACAACTACAGACAAATTCGCCATTATGATCATGTGAATTTAAAATTAAAGACTATGGAAATATATATATGCAAATTAAACCATCCATCTGGAGTCCACTGCCCTACAGGCACAGGCCAACATGATGGCAATGAAGAATCCAGTTGTTCAGATGGATTAACCCTTCTCCTTCTCTCTAAATACCCTCCACACCCCGTTGTTCCCTTTTTCTTTTTAAATCCTGCGTTTTAAGTAACTCCTGTCGCCCTTGCACAGTCTGAAACCGCAAAGCGTAGCAAGTAAGAACAACACAGACTTGAAAAGCAAAAGGACAGCTTCACATGTAACCTCACATTAATGAGGCCCAAGTACTGCGTGTCTGCAGAACTGAAGGATCACAGTCTCCATCCACAAGCTCTCGGTACAACAGCAAGGCCCATTGAACATTAGTGTGGTACTTCATCTCCCTCACGCCAAACAGCAGTTTGGGAAACGAGAGCTGCTGACACCTCTTTACAGATGAGGTTTGACATCCCTTCTGTCGCCATCCCAAGGGCACAGAGCAGGTTCTGCAGTTCAGATTGTAATTTGTTTCCCAGTGCAAGTCCACCTTCTTCCATCCGGAAAAAAAAGTGAAAATCTGCTTTATGCTGTTGCTAAGAGGTTAAAGAAAATATAGACAAAGCAAATACATAGACTTCAAAATTGTCTGCTCTGTTTTCCTCCATGAGAGCAGTGTGTCTGGATTTGAATGTTAAGAGGCAAACCACAGGGGAAAAAATGCATTACATCCTGGGCTTGTGAAACTCATCCACTTCTGCTACAAGTTTTGACACTTCCTGCTGAAAATTCAGTCTTACAATAACAGCTTTGCCATATAAAATTGTGGGACTAAATATAAAGTGATCATTTGTTCAGTGCTGCACCCTTCAGCGGGTAATGATACAGGGTAGAACAAATACTTTTATTTTTGTTTTTAAAAGACTACAAGAACATTGACCTTAGCAGACATTCCAGAAGCGATAGGATTATTGAGGTTTCTTCTCTTTGAAAGTTGATAGTTCCCAAACAAAAGATTACTTCAAACTTACATTCTGTGGCACTAGCAGAGACAAAATAGCCTAATTTTTCAAACTCCCCTTTGAGGATGCTTTGTACTTCAGGATTTACTTCATTCCTCTCTTGTGGCCCTCCTCGTCATTGTTAAATACAAATGCTTGTCAAGGTGTTCTCAGGAAGACATCCCTAACGCATCCACTTTAACACACATTTTCGTCCCCACTCCCTTCCCCGTTCTCTTCAACCAGATCCATATCTTCAGCTGTTGTTCCTTTCTTGGTCTATGGGTTATGTTGCAGGGATCTGCTACTCCAACTACTGGAGTTTTTGCTCCCTGTGATGTATTTGGACACCTGAGTAAAAAATGCGCCTATCAAGAAATACATAGCATTCCTCTGTTAATTATGAAAGCCACAGAAGATGAATACACTGCTCAAAGAGAAAGTTCCGTATTTCCTAATGCATATGTGAAGTGGTTAGAGCTCGTATTTAATCACCTCAAGATTCAAGAGAACAAGATACTTGAAGACTTCAGTTTTTGCCAACAGTAACAAACTGATAAAAGAAAAAATTAAGGAAATTTGACAGCAGACCAGCTAAATTATTATCCGTGTACAAAACTGACACAGCTAACTTCACTATCCTAAAGAGTTTTGTAACTAATTGCAGATATCCCAGCTGAGAAGCATTTTCACTGTTTTAGATGCTCAGTATCAATCTATAGACAACAGTTCTAAAAGATGAAAATTCAGGCAGGATGTGCATTTTACAAACTGACTTGTTAATTAGTGGTATTTTGATTACTCAACCATTAAAATTTTGCTCAGAAGCACTAAAACAATTCTGCAGACACACTCATGCATTCTCCCTGGTTTCATACCGTATTGTGCAGAGTATCACATGGTACTGACTTGACATTTAAGATTCTCTGATAAACTATTCTGGAATTTGAAATTCTTCTTTCTCCTTAAAAAACAACTTAGGTCTGAGTTTAACCCCTTAAAAAAAGGTGTTTCAGGTATTTACAATTTACCATCCTACTCTCTACTCTTGGAATTGGCTTGCCTGTAAATTATTCCATGCACTACCTATTCAGGTGGAGATCACAGCCTTTTTGTACTTCTGTAATATAGGATCTCAATCTGCAAATCTTCTAAGAGCTTATCCTCACACCCTGTCCCACTGATCTGAACACGATGCCCAGTGCGAGCACTACGATAATCAGCAGTTGCTGCATCAGACACTCACAGCTGCACTGGAATTGTCACGTCCTAACTCCAGGTGCAGTTGTGCCACAAGTTTTGTTTTACTTAAGAAAAACATAACTGAAATGAAAATAATCTCGCGCTGATTTAAAGACGAAAAAAAAGAAAAATAGTCAACTTTTTTGTTGGACCTAAAGATCACATCCTGGAAGCTGAGGGTGATAGCTTGACATTTCACTTTCCAAGAAGTCTAAACAACCACAATAAATTTACAAATGTAGACATGCCGCACTGTTGAATTTCATTTCACGCTCAGTAAGCAAATATTACCAAACTGTAAGCACTGTCATCCTTTGTCTTTTTAGTTAGAAATCTTGTAGCCAATAAAGGTTTGACCTTGAAATATTTCACAGATGGATGAAGTCACTTAATTTGCTAGTCACTTTGTTACAGATCCTGCAGAACTGCAAAGTTAGGTCACATTTACTCTAATTTCACTTTACAATAACTTTACAAACTGCATCATCAGTAAGACTCACCAAAAGTGCATTAATGAACCATGTGTCTGAACCGTCATGAAAAATTCAGTTTTGAAATTAAAAATGCTGAGATAATACAGAAGCTGAAGATAATTTTTTTTATATTCAGTATTCCTAGAATTACTTTTAGTGCCAAAACATAAAAAGTAAACCCATACGCTATTTTTGTGGAGATTCTAATACAGTGACAAAACTACTAGAAGTTTTCTTTTTATGAAGCCAGTGGAAATATATACCCTTGTGTGAATGGATGACTAACTGTTACAGTACACAGACGTAAAATTCGGTTCATCAGTTTTTTTAACATGGGCTGAGTCTACACCGATGTGTATTTTAAAGGGAAAATTAAAGGAAAAATTCCAACGCTGTTTACTCAAGGGATAGCTATTATTTTCTGATATTCCTACTGCATTTGATATACCACACCAGAGTCGCTATACAAAAGAAATAACCAAATATATACAACTGCTACCTTTTTAATGATTTAGTTAGCTAAAAAAATCCTGTTCAGTTACAAGACATCATAACTCATTACCACTTCAAATCTCAGTGGATACACTAAATCACATTTTTTTCAAAGAAGAAAAATTAATTTCATTCTAATTGCCAAGAAGACTAACTGAATAAGAATTGCAAAACTCTGAAAAGGACTTAGGATCTCTAATGAGTTGTAAACTACTGTAAACAAACAAGGAAGTTGAAAAATAAGCATTTTGCATCTTCCAAGAAAAAAGGAAACAAAAAGAAAACAAAAGTTAATTTGAAGTACTGCTTGGTTGCTTCTAAGCATGTTCTTTTTTGTCCCAAATTATTCCCTTCTGAAAGATCCACCATCTCCATCCCACCAACACGTCCCAATAACTGATTGCCCACAAGGCATACAGCTACCCTGGAATCAGAAGGACTCCTCAGAAAATAAAATCAAGCCCCCTCCTGCCCATGCCTAGAAACAGCCTCTCTCACACTTTCTTTGCCTCCTGCCTCTATTCTCCCGTAGAGAAGCCCGTTTCAACAGAGTAAAACCGCTGCCCAGCACGCTGACTCATACTGCCTTTTATTCCCACAGCCACGGCTCCCATCTAAGCTGTCCACGGTTTGATTTATACATAAAATGCAAAATACTTGGACCAGACTCTCTCTTGGTCAGTATGTTTAAATTTTTTATTTTGTTTACTGTTACCTTTAAAATGAGTTCTTGGAACACTACCATCTACTGAGGCCAATGGGAAAAACTTCCACCAACTTTCAAGAAGTTTTTTGTCAGATCCTGAGTTCAAGCTTTAGGGGTTGCTTTACAGCAACCTAAAGGAAATCACAGGCATGGAAGGGCAGGTGGGAAGACCCCTTCTTTTGCTGCTTATGTCCTTGATGCCATCAACTGTTACTCACCAGCACAGAGTCCAAAAGCCGAGACCTGGCAAGTAATGGCAAAAACAAAGCCTGCAAGAGTTGGGGGAGAAAAAACACTTTCAGATCTGGCCTTAAAAAATGATGGCTCTTTAATATCCGCGTTACAGAACTGACAACTATTATGGTACCATTTTTTTGTAACAAGAACATAGGAATGGAAGAATTTCTGTCACTAATTTTGGAAAAAGACTAACCATTTGGTTCAGGAAGACTAGTCTATACTCCTTAATAGTATGCATGCTAGTTGGGCTAAAATCAAGTCCTATACTAATGCATGCGTTAATGATTTATGAGCACTTCTGACTTTTATTTTACCTAGTGTATTTAATAACCTCTTGAGGGAAAGAAAAAATTATGAGTCACATGTAAGTTTACCAAATGAGGATTTAGATTTGATTTAATAAGATGGGTCCTGCCTGCCAATGCAGCCCATCTTCCCAGGATCCCTTCCGATACCACTTCCAAGAGGTGAAAGGGACAACGTGACACTGAATATTAACTTGGCAGCATTGTTTCCGAAAACTATGTCGTTGAAGGCATTGTGTGTATTAGTGGAATATTTGGTAAGCTGCTTTAACACCAGCTCCTGGACTAAAGTAAATGAGAATTTCAACTTGTAGTTCCAGTACAACTTTTAAGCATACAAGACTTAGGAGAAAAGCTTGAAAATGTAATTTAAAGACATTCTTCAAGTCAAAAGGCAAAATCTGAATAAAGCCAGACCCTTCCCTACCAACTTTTTGCACTTACCCTCCCCGCTATTTTTCCCACTTCTACAATATTTTGAAGTCCTATATTGGCAATATTGTTCACTTCATCGAGTAACTGTCTTGAGTTTAGAGTCCTTCAATCTTTGTGCAATGAGAAGCTAACCTACAGAGTGGGCTACCATTCCAAATAATCCGTATTTCTAAACAGAGGGAGGGGGAAAAACACAAGAAAACCAAAATCCACACCCATTCACAAAATAGAAGGTGAAAAACGATTCCATTATTTCTGTGCCAAATCAGCTGAGGACTGAGATACTAGAGCTGGACTATGCTTTTCGCACTGGGCAGAGCACCGCTGACTTCGAGCCAAGCATCACAGCGACTCATGGAGTCACGATGGGTACCCGCACCTTGAAACCATGAAATGATGCATACAGCTTAACTGCTGCCTCATCCTGCCAGCTACGTTCTGTTTCTCATTCATCCACCACCTTTTGCCCCTAGACAGGCAGTCTGAGCTCAAGGGGCCAAATATCACAGTATCACCAACATCAGGAGTCGTACACGGACCGACAATTATTCACCAAGGGAAAACATTTTCAAGCGTTTTTTACACTCTCAGCAAGTTAGTAGGTAGTGAATGTTCCAGCAGATGAAGTCACAGTATTTGAAACAATATTAAATTGTTGCAGGGGGTTGTCTAGAAACAGGGTTATGCTAATGCCTGTGCATGTTTGCTTAAAAATTTACGCAGAATAACGTTTAAATCATGTTAATGGCCTGACTGCAAGTGAAGAAATGTAATATTCAAGCCACATGCAGGCCTTCTTCCAAATTCATGTGTATTTAACAGGCACATCAACATCTGTTAAGCACAAAGAGAATTAATTTATTTTGCCCAGTCACAATTATGGTTAATATGACTCAGACTCTTCCATTAGTTTAAAACTGGACCTAAAACTAAGGACCAGTAATTTGTGGCCATTAAGAAAGTCCATGGCACCTTCATGTAAGACAAGTGACTACTGCTGACATCCTGCTGACAAAATCTCAGCAACTGCTGGTAATTCCACTACATTTGCATGAGGCAGATTTTCCTCACTATTGCAACTAGAGAAGCTATGGCTTGGCTTGTGACAATTCAACAGTCTCAAAGTCATTAGTAGTCATCTTTGAGAACTCATGGAGATGCAAGACAACTAGAAAAGGTCAACTTCAGTCTTAAAAAAAAAAAAAAAGCAGAGACAGGGAGGGAGGGAGAGGAAAATCTTTATACAGTTGGAATTAAACTTTCATTCAAGGAAATATTGGAGTTAAAAAATGAAACAGAACAGTTTGAAGGCAGCTGGAAAAAAAAAAAAAGCAGCCAACCTGGATTTCTCATGATTAAATCATGTCAAATCAGCAGCAAGACACTAGACCATGTAGACAAAGAGAATACAATAGAAGTGAGAATATTTAGTTAGCACATATGACAAGTACGTAATATATGTCACTCTCTTAAAGAAAGCTTGCCTATCTCAGGGTGAATGCAAAACTGATTGGAAAGCTACACTGAGTCCAAACAGAAAAGCAAATAAGTTGGAACTTTTTTGGATCCACTGCTATTCAATATTTTACTTTCTATACAGTATGCATATTCAATCTTTTACATGCAATTTCAATACTTCTTTATCTAGGTCATGAATAAATCCTAACACATCACCAATCTTGGACCAACTGCAAGCACTCTGGATGAGCAGATTAGAATATAAAATAAACAGATTGAAGTAATCATCTGAAAGAAGCAAGATGCCTTTCAATAGAGAGAAATGCAAGATACTCCAATAAGCAGGAATATTCAACTATATAAATTGAAGATGAAGAACAAGTGATTAGGTAGATACTACCACAATCATTCATTAGTTGAACCTCAGTCCATAACAGTCACTATTTGCAAACTAGGCAAACATACAGATATATTTAATAGGATTATAGCTGAGTTATTTCTCTGCTCTCTTCTACACTGGTAAGGTCTCAGCTGGATGTTTCTGTCCACAGTTAAGATGTTACGGTTCCAAAAAAAAATGTGTGCATGGATTACAGATCTATGAATCTGAAAAAGCAACAAAAAGAAAGCAGAGAAGACTGAGGTGGAAACAGAATAAACAGTACAGAAATGTCAAAGACATGAAGAAGAAAGAAAACCTATTTCCCATTCTCTACAGAGATGTCTGGAAGATTCAGGTGGAACATAAGGTAAAACATTCAGCAGATAAGGCAGTGAAGCATGGGATGGTCTGCCAGAAACCCCAAGAAACTTGACTAAAGCAAATGCCAAGTCCTGCAGCTGAGATGGAGTAATCCCAACCAACAGCCCAGGCACCAACTGGAAAGGAAAGCAGCTTTACGGAAAAGGACCAGGCGGTTCTGGTGGAGAACATGCTGAACATCAGCCTGCGGTGCATCCTTGTAGAAATGAAGACCAACTCCATACTGGGCTGAATCAGTAAAAGCACAGGCAGCAGATAAAGTCAAGTGATCGTTCTCCACAATTCAGCACCTGTGAGACTGCACCTGCAGCGTCTGGTCCCACCTGGAGCCTCCCAGTAGAGAAAGAGGTAGACATAGTGAAGCCAGTCCGGTGGAGGGATGGAGCACACAATGTATGGAGAGAGGCCGAGGGGCTTGAGTTTGTTTAGTTTCTAATCCTTCGAAAAAAGATTAAGGGAGAATCTAAGTGCTGTTTTCAAGATTATGGAGAAGAGGGAGCCAGGCTCTTCTCAGAGGTTCACCATGAAAGGACAAAAGGCAACAGACACAAATTGCAGAAGTTGCAGAAAGGGAAAATCCAATTATTCCAATTAGATAGAAGGGGGGGCAGGGGGGAGACATGGATTCATAGTAAGGGTGGTAAAACATTGGAGCATGGTGCTCAGAGAAGACTCACCATCCTTAGAGTTATTCAAAATTCAGCTGAACAGGGACCCTGAGCAACCTGACACAACTTCGAAGGTGGCCCTGCCTTGAACAGCCGGCTGGACCAGACGACCTCCAGAAGTTCCTTGCTACCCAAATTATTCTGTAATTCTTTGCGATACAGTGTCTGTGAGGAATGACAAAGATAGTGCCTTGGGCTAGGAGACCGACTGTACAATCTCCAGAGGTTCATTCCAGCTTTTTTCTTCTGCAATCCTGACGACTAAAAGGCACTAATAAATCTTCAGACAGAATATGTGTTTTCTCCTCTTTGCATGAATAGTACCTCATCTATTTTAGCTAACAGGTTATAACCATAAATAAATATACAATATTACATACTTAGAAATTTAATACTGATAAACTGAGAAATTAATTTTGGATACCAGACTGCATGAAAAGCAAGAGGAGGAAAAAAAAAAAAAAATGACAGTGGAGAAAGTTACCATAGTCAGCATATAAAATAACATTTTCAAATACTTCCTTATCCCTTCTGCAATTCCCAGAGAGGCTCACAGGCACTTTGCTGACAGCCAAAGCTGGAAACTCCGCCGAGTACTGGGCTGACAGTGTGTAGTGACAGAGGAATACACAGCGCACAATCATTGCAAGCAACTTTAAAATCCCTTTTTAACTTTCAAGGCCTTCACAGCACAAAAGACAATGGGAGACTGGTTATATCGCATAGGGAATTTATCTGTGGATCTTCCAAAAAGATTCAAGGAGGGAACAAAAACCCTCCAGCTGATCACCTATAAGCTTTCTAAAACTAATTTCACACTGGAAGTATGATCATGATGTCCTATTTTCTGTATCTCACAGAGTCTAGTGGCCACTGGTGATGTATGCTGTCCACGGAGGAGAACTAAACCTTAAGCTGACACCTTCTAATAAAGGAACGGAAGATATTATAAAGTCAGAAAATTCTGTAACATCCTCTCTCATATCTGGATATTGTTTTGAATGTTCAGAGGCAAAATAAAAATGTTTCTTTAAACTTAAGACCAACACTGATTTCCTTTAAGGTGCAGATGTAATGCTTTGTCCTCACTATAAGCAAGCTGTTGATAAATGTGTCATGAAAAAAAAAAAAAAAATGAAAGAGCTTGGAACTGCTTACATTAATCCATTAGTGGCAGGAGAGACCACAGGAATACCAATTACCTCAAGTGACTGATTTTGTCAGCTTAAAAGAATAAATATCGCTCACATGATCGAGGTCCGTAGTTTTTGTCATATTTTGTGTAAGGAAAAAACCATGACTACCAGCTGAAATATCGGCCAGCAGACTTTTTTTTCCATAACTCTTTTAAGAGGCAGTATTGTCCTTCCTTGAACGAAACCTGTAAAAGTCTTTCAACATTACAGTTCAATTTATACTGAATACTCCAGCATAGTTCCCAAACTCTTTGAAGAAAGCTCTTTAGATGCACCTCATAGGCAGGCAAAAAAAAAAAAACAAAAAAACCAAACAAAACCAAACTTATTTTCATATATTCAGAAAACAATAGAATACTCAGTTTCCGAGAAGCCTGAAATCTCAACCTGCATATAAACATCTATTATATATATATACATATCTATATCTCTCTCCTTTTACGGTAATTTTCGCTATTTTGGGTGATTCAGCTACACAAAATATGCATATATATGTACTACCTGCAGAGAATAAAGGCAGAAACTGGTATGATCTTTAAACTTGGAAGTGTGCATGTATAACTTGAATGAAATTAACAATTCTGCCACAATTTAAAATTAAGCAAATATATATGCCTATATACTCCAGAACCTATATACATATCTCTAAAGACATGCACACAGAGACCTTTGATTGAAATATGAAATCTAGATTTTAAAAGCTCAAGATTTAGGAAGATTTCGATAGTTCCATACTTATTTGAGATTAACTTTTCTTACTTCTACCATGGTAAAAATTTGCTTTTTAAAAACATCTTGTTACCTAGGAAACAAGAACAAATGCATGTGCAATATGAACAAAAATTCAAAAGCCTTGGATGAAACCACATATACTAAAAGTGAGTCATTTTTCTCTCACTTCCATACATCAGAGTCAAAGATTTCATCATTACCATAAACAATGTATTCATGACATCAGTATATAATTTAATGGTAAAAAAAAAAAAAAAAAAAGTGTTAACCCTCCTAAATAATAGGAAAAACAAGTATTTTATTATTTTATACTTATTATACTTTTTTCAGCAATCATTACTGGAAGTTTTACTCTTCAAAACCAAGTGGCATCCCGTTACAAAAATTTTAAACTAACAGTACAAGAGAACAACATAACCCTCAGAAGTTCACAGAAAGCTAAATAAATTATTCCCAACATGACAAATAGAGAGAAGTGCCAAGACATTTGGCAGAGGCTCTCTCTAGCATGAATGGTTTCCTACAAGAAAAGGAACTTCTGCTTCAACTTACAAGGGAAACCTACTATTTACAGGTGTAAATTCCAGAGGTGTTTTTCTTCGTACTATAGATCTCCTGTGAAAAGCAGAAATTGTCACAACATTTTTGTGCACTCTCTGAACATGACATTTAGTTATTGACTGAACAACGCACACAGTCAGACAGCAGTCTTTGTCAATAATGATACTTCTCACATAAATAATGTTTGGTTGGGGTTTGGGGTGGGTTTTTTTAGATTTTACACATTAATAAACTATTGTGCTTCTGACAAAAAGAAAAACTCATTTTTTATACCATTCATTTTAATGAAATCAGTTTGCTTTCCAGAGTATGGCAAATGGGTAATAGCAATGACTTGCTTAAATTTTAAAGTATTTTCCTTAGCAAACAGGAAACTCAAGATAATTGCTGCTGGAAAAATTGGTGTAACCTGTTCCCATAAAATACAGTACTTGAGACATGCAAGAGAGAATTCTGATGCACTGACTTAGGAAAGGGATTGAGTTAATACCACTTCTCTTCTGAACACTGCATTTAAAACACTTCAATTACATATCTTCATTAATTTATGAGTTCTCATGTCTGGGCTTAACTTGTTACTAGACCAGGAGAGGTATGGAAACAGTAGTGGGCTTATTTTAACAGTGTAAAACTTAAGTGGATTACTTATACCTAGAAAATTTCAAGAAACTGCCTAGACTACTAACTAGATATTCTAAGTGCAAAACCAGAAGTGTCATCAGACAGAGGTGCTTTGTGGCAAGCTCTGCATTGCAGAGGTAGGAAACAGATCAGAGGGTTTGTTGTTGTTCTCATTTCTCAGACATAAGAATCTTGATCCATCAGTTTTTATATTATGCAGTGCTATTCTAATAACTTCAAACACTTGCAACTTCAAAATCATTGAATAGTATTTTTTAAACAATGTAGAAAGTATCGAATTCTTTTGCATGGAAAATAATAAAATGGTCTGAATAACATCAAAATAAAGGCTTACCCATTTGGTGTATTCAAAAGGCAAGAAAAACTCAAAAGCTACCCAAGAGGCTAGAAAAATAAAGCATTAAAAGTGAACCCTACTAGTTACAAACACACTCAAATATAAACAGTAACCACATGCATTGGAAGACTTGGTTTTGTCATGTTTACAAACAATTATTTGAATTGTCATAGCCTCCAGTTGTCTTTCTAGTCACCATTCTAATAAATGTTTAACATTTCATACATGAAATCTGTCTGTGCTCGCTCGTGTTGTTCATCCCCCTTCTCCTTTGCTTCACTACACATGACGTCTTGCAGTCTTGCCTTTTTTCTTTCTCCCTTTCAATTCTCCTGACATTCTCAGCCATCCTTATCTTTTCCTTATCCTCCAACAATCCTTCTTCCCTTCCAAACTCAGTTTTACTTTTGTAGTTGCCCATACTGTTTCCAATGACCATTCAACCCACTGCTTTTCTTTCCCACTCAGAGGTTAAACGTGCCAGCAGAAACACAGTAGGAACTGGGAAGAGCTGCAACCTTGTGTTGCCTCTGTGCAAGAAAGAAGCCGAAGGCTCTTCCAGCCAAACGGCATTTCAGCCACCTCCTTCAGCACCTGCCCTTCCTCCCTGCTCCCTTCACCCCCAGCTCCCTCATCTCTTTCTGTTGTGCCGCTGCCTCCCTATACTCTCCACTGCCTCTGATTTCTGCTTTCTACCATGCCCCATATATGCATTTTCCCCTAACCCCAATACTCAGATTTTATATATATATATACACACACACATACACGCCTGTGTATTGACATACATCTTTATAAAAAGATAAAGCCTCTGCCTTTCCTTATTACCTTATTTCTGCATGTATTTTTTTCTCAAGGAGAGTCATGGTACATCACACTAAAGCAGCACAAACTAAGCTTACTTTTCTTATGAGCTAGTAAAATTTACACAGCCAGACTCTAATTCCTGGGTAAATATTCCAGATATTGCAACAACTGTACTCATTAGAAGAGAACATTGCTTCTGAAATAGTAATTACAGCTGTTCTGAGCCCAAGAAAACCACATCTCCAGCTCAAAGCCTTCTGATTCCTTTAGTGCCGAGGCTAGCAAACTTTCAAAGCAGGGCGACAGGCAGCTGTGCTTTTGTTTTTCAAGTTAAAGGTTAAGCATGCTGATGAAAACGCACCAGGAGCTGGGAGATGCTGCCGAGCATCCCACCACGCCGGGGCACAAGGCAGCAGCTCCTGAGTCCTGCCGAGCCGGGCTCCCCGGCTCCAGAGACGCTCCTGCCGGTGCCAAGGGCAGGGCAGGCAGCCCCAGCTCTCCCCCCGCGCTCCCCCCACCACCTCTGCACCGCTCCCTTGGCTGAGCTGGGAGAGCCGACCAGGACGTCGCACCGACAACCGGGTCAGGGATCAGATCCAGGTTAAAAATAAGCTTTCCTGGGAGAGTTTAGCACCCACGCTGTAGGCAGCTGTCCCCTCCTCTTGTGTGCCTTATAGAAACTCCGAAACGGTAGCACAGCTGTAGCTTTAATGTGGCCATCTGCCACTTGAAAAGACATTCTCCATCATTAGGCTGTACGTATTTTGGTAGGAACACTGAAACCTACAATATTAAATTAATTTTCTCTTCCTTTTCTCCGTTGCCACTGCAGCTGATGTATGTAATCCAACCTACTCTTTGCAAAAAGGGCCCGAAATTCTCCATTTCCACATCCTCGAGTAGGCTTTTTTCTTCCTGAAGCCCTATAAAGGCTGCCCGACACTGATTTCTCAAGTTGTTTTCACTGTCGTCTTTGAAGCAGATTCTTTTCTTTTCTTCCCCAGCTCTTGCTCCGTAAGCACAACTCCAGGTAAAACGAGGAGGACGTTCACGCGCGCGACGGCAGCGTCGCTGTGAGCGAACAGGGCAGGCTGCTGCCCCGCGCTCAGCTCCGCCACGGGTGGCAAGGCAGCACCCATCTGTGCCAGAG
>JANHGO010003906.1:0-26066 GCA_024606505.1 Aquila spilogaster | reverse complement strand
TCTTCAGTTTCTTTTATAAAACTGTCCCACTTATCTATCAAAACAAAATATAAGAAATAAGGAACTTCCATATGGTTCATACACTGCAGATGCACTTTTCTCGTCCAAAGTGTTGAGAACCAGGAATAAGACTTCGTTGCTTTAAAAACAATTATTTCCCCCTTCCAGAGCGGATTCTGCCAGCTTGGCAGATAAGGTCTGGGCTTCCCCATCCCCAACCTGGAGCAAGCTCTGCTGCAGCTGTGCATGTGCACAGCAGATTCCTGAGGAATGACCCCATAAAACATTTCAGCCCTGAAATGAGAGACCCTCCGGGACAGGGCTAGTTCCACCTGAAGCAAACCATGAAAGGCATGGCAGTTTCACAAAGGAGCTTCTTCCACACGTTCTCTTCCTCAGCTTTCCCACTCCTAAAGCACAGAGGTGAGGGCTTTGGTGCAAACACGTCAGCATTTCCAGGCTGCACATCCCTGGGGTGGGGCTGAGGTGGGGATGTGTCAGTCTCCTCCTCCCATCAGTCCCCTCCAGGCACCATTGGCACAGTCAGATTGGGGTGAGAGGGCTCCGGTTGTTTCGAAACCTCGTAAAGATTTCAGCTCGGGAAAACGACCTCACCCGAGCCGTGCCCTGGTTCCCCATTAGGACTGGGACTTCCCAGCGTCATCTGTGTGGTGGCATAACTGGTCCCTCCAAGGTGGGGAAACCTTTCCCAGCGAGGTGCAGGATCACAGAATCGCTTGAGTCGGAAGGGATCATTAAAGGTCATCCAACCCAACTCCCTGCAATGAACAGGGACGGCAAGATCAGGTGCTCAGAGCCCCATCCAGCCCGACCTTGAGTGTCCCCAGGGATGGGGCATCCGCCACCAACTCTGGCTGACCTGTGCCACTGCCTCATCGCCCTTATTGTAAAAGAACTCCATGGTGGGACACCGACCTGTCTTGTCGTGGACAATGGAGAAGAGGATGCGCTTGGACGAGTGCACGTTCTGGATGAGAGGACCCCCGGAGACAGCTGATTTCTGTCCTGGATGCAAGGAAAGGTGAGAAAGCGATGTTAAGAGCCCCAAAGATGCTTAGGGCACCTCAGCAAGCTCCCGGGTGTCTGCTGGCGACACCGGCCCGGAGCCAGGCAGCTGCGATACATCCCTCACCCCAACAGCACTCCTTCACCCACCCTGCCCCTTCACCACCCCTGCGTCCTCACTGTCCCCAAAGCAAAGCGCATCCATAGCAGCACCGAGGAGGCACCCAGCGTAGTTGGGGCAGCGCTGCAGGGCCTCCTCATCTCTGTAAGGGCTGCACGGGCCCCAGGGCCGATACGGTGTCCACCTTCCAGCCACAGCCCGCTGGCCCTGTACGCCCGGCCCCGCATGTTTCCCTCTCAGCTCCATGGGGCTTTGCACCAGGCCCTCGTCTGCGAGCAAACTCGAGGCTATTACCACAGCAGTCGCTGTACTCCTGTGAGGAAGGCACCTTCAGCTCTCCCGAGGGCCTGGGCAGCAGCACCTCGCTGGCCGCGGTCGCCCCGTGCAGACCGGAGGACACCTCTTGCTTTAGGTCCATGGCGATCTGCGTAGGCAGCGAGACACCATATAAGAAATTGGTCACGGCTACGGCTGGGGGAGCGTCCTGGCCGGAGGGTTTGGCCATGTGGCCGTTGGCACCGGGCTCTCGGCTGCCCTTGGGCACGAGGGAGGGACAAGTCAACTCTATGCTAGGGTTCGGATCTCTGCTGGGCTCATCCGCCGGCCTGAAGGGAACAAAAGGAGAAAAAGAGGAGAAAACAGGTTCCGCTGCGTCTGTGGCACCGTCGGAGAGCTGGGTGCTCAGCACCGTGGCCTGCGTGTGCTGGGAGCCACCGACAAACACCCTGTGCCTTGGAAGGGGCAACGTGCTCGAGGCAAGGGTGCACAGAGCTCGAAACTACGGGGACAGCGGCTCCAGGCAGTGAGTTGGCTGCCTATGGAAGCTGATCGCATCCTCTGCCAACGTTCAGGGTGGACGTGAGTAGGACAAATAAGCCGTGCGAGCAAAGATACGGAAGGGGAAAGGAGAGCCTATAAATGGGCCATGCCCAGGAGGATGGGACCCCCTGCACTTAACTCCTTTTTGCTCGTGGTTTCAAAAACGACAGCAGCCACCCAACGCTCTACAGCTCCTTTGGGCGCGTGCACCGTTCTCCTCTTTAAGCAGAACAGGTTCGTTTAGGGCGGTGCAAAACGCTTACGGCTCCGGCAAAGCCATCCAGCTCCATGGCCTGGTGTGCTTAGGAATAGGACAACTTGTGGGACTGTAACCAAGCGACCGAGTTGCCTTCCTCAGCACTGAGGCCTCACGGCACGCTCACCAGGGACCTCAATCAGCCCAAGGATGCGTTTCGTACCGAGGCAGTGCGCATGCTTCACATGAGACAGGCAGCCACGGTTTCACAAACGGCTCAAATTCCGCATGTCCTACTTTTAGCCATCTCAGCCTGATTTTCCAGAAGCGCTGAGCCTTCAAAGGAGCTATTTGTTAGAGCTCAGCACTTCTCTGAACGATCCAAGGTGCCTCAAGTCAGGCGAGCTCAGAGCATCCCAAACCCACAAGTCCCTTGTGAAAACGTGGCCACGGCAGCCGGGGGACTTCACCACACTGCTGTCCCCCACCTCCCTCATCCTCCGGCACAGAAACACATTCCAGCCCAGGAAGGAGCTTGCGACATTTACACTGGAAATCTCTTTGGAGACGAGAAAGCACTGAGCACGAAGCAATGCAGTTAACCCTGCACGCTGACACGCACTTATAACAGCAGCTCCGCCGCACAGCAGTGCTGCCAGAGCCAACGGGCCAAGGGTTCAGCCCCCTCCAGCATCCCTGCAGTTACCTTTTTAGCCTGAAGCGGATACTGTGGCTGTGCTCTAAAATGGCCATCAGGGACTTCACATCGTACTCCATGGGTTTCTTAAAGCTGATCCCCTCGGGCAAGCCGGCCACCACCAGCAGTCCCGGCTCCTTCAGGAAGCGCTCGTAGGGCAAGGGGACCACGCTGCTCTTCCCCATCGCTTCACCTGGGGAAGGGGCACAGTTACACGGGGCGGGGACCCCCGGCCCCGCAGGCAGGGCTCAAGGAGCAAACCCGAAGCGCAACCGCAGGCACCACTGCCCGGAGCCCGATGGGGACACCGTGAGAAGAAAGCAAGCTGCGTGCTTGGCCTTCAAGCTCCTTCTAAGCATCGAGGTCTCCTTGCACAGGTGGCACAGTGAAATCCTCAGTCAGGGTCACCTGGCGCCAGCCCACCCTCCCAGGGACCCCGGACCCGTGCCAGCGAGCGATCTGCGCTGACAAAGGAGATGTGTCATCCTCAGCTCGCGTGGGTTTCCATCTCGCGTTTGCTGAAATATTCCGCGTATCTCACTGTCAGCACTTCTTCTTTGCCTCTTGGAGAAAAGGAAAGTACCCGGATCCCCACCGCTGTGATCGGGCCCTGCCAAAGCGTTTCGGGGGAATTCGCCAACCCCCTTGAGCTGCTCTGTCCTGAGCAATTCCTTTGGAAGCCAACCCAGCTGGCTGCAACCAATAAACCTGGTGCTCGAAGCACGAAGCAAAAGAAACAGCCGTGCGCGAATGTGACCTGTCTGGCAAAGCAGTGCCCAGATGCAGAACATCTGGCCGCGTGGCAAAGGTTCACTCCTCACCTCCTGTCCCACGGGGTCTCCATCCACGGCCCAGCACCGTGGTGAGGAGCACAGGACACTACGGGACATTTCAATAGCGATTTTCCTTAAAATCTGCTGTTTTTTCTCTCTCTTTAAAAAAAAAGACACGCAAAAGATCTGACAGAAACCCTGGAAATCCTATGGCACTGTCAGCAAGTCCTTATTAAAAGTGATTTCTTCAACATGTTCTTTGAAGCAACGCATGATAACTAATGATGTGTGACTCGCACGAGCCATCAAGGTTCCTTAGAGCCGGGCTGGATAATATTTTAATTAAGCCAATAACAGAAGTTTCAAACCAAACCTTTGAACCACAGCACTGCAAGAAGACTTTCTGCAGGCTCGGCAGGCACTGCTGCCTCGATGGCGCCGGCGTTAGCGGCTTTCCACCTCCCGCCATCGCTTCTCTTTGTGATGGGGGGGGGGGGGGGAGACGATGCCCGAGCGGCTCCTTATCAACCCAGCACTCAACAACTCCCTGAACGCATTTTTATGGGGAGCGTGTTCCCGTCAAAGTGACCTTCACCAAACCTCGCGCTGCCACGCTGAGGCTCACGGTTTAGCTAAAGAGAGACAATAATCATCATTAATGCCTGTTTAATAGAAGCCGGCGGTAATCAGTCATCCTGTTGGTGCGGAGATTACCCGGCTCTGGAGGGAATACGCGATCTTTTTGACTGAGCGTTTTCTAAGGCTTCTGTTTCCAATCCCTGCTGACGGGAAGCAACTGAAAGGATAAAAAATAAAATAAAAGGAAGGGAGAGAACTCCTAATTTCCAACAGTCCCATGGCACTGGAAACAGAATCACCCTGGGGCATCTACTGCTTCTCCATCATCAACCAGGAGAGGCTTTTCCCTGGGGATGCAGCGCAGCACCGCAGGAGCTCCTCTGTTGGGAGATGCATCCTGCACATCAGGCGCTGCATTAAACCCACACACGTCCTCCACACCGCAAACAGCATCTCCTGCCTTATCCTAACGTACAGGCCATCTAGTTCATCCAGCCCCATGCAAATGAGCCCTGGTAAAACTTACATAATCTAAATACCTAATTATATAAAAGAATAATTCTCATATTCCCCGTTGGCTTTACAGCCTGCAGCAGGAAAACGCAGCCTGCAGCTCTAAGCCGAGCAGCCCCAGCTCGTCCGCTTGGCTTTCTGCATTCCCTTCTCCTCGTGACTTGGGATGAGCTCTCAAAGGCAGCGAGAGGATTCGATTACCCTCTTTAATGGGAATATCACGTCCAAGCCCTTTAAGTGGTTACAGAAAACCTCCACTTCCGATCCCAACTGCTCTGCCCCAGGGGAAGCGATGTTGTCTCCCCTCCATCTCCAAAGCTTGCGACGCGTGCTTCAAACAAACAGCAGCAAATGCTGCGTGCGGGTGGGAGCGGGCACTGAAACGTGGAGCTACGCCATGACCAGGAGCCCTACAAGTGCTCCCCAAGGAGGATCCATAGGGGATGTCCTTAGTGCAGAACGAGCGCTGCCGCAGCTCCAGCATCCGCAGCTTGGGCCCAGAGGGAGCTCTGCAACCCACCAGGCAACGTAGCAGCAGCCATATGGTCATCTACATTTTAATTGCAGAAGCTTTATTGCTGGGGATGATGCATGTGTTGGAATGGAACCAGCTTGTCTCTCAGAGTTGAGAAAATCATCTTTTTGCT
The DNA here is from genome assembly GCA_024606505.1 of Aquila spilogaster. Classification (NCBI taxonomy): domain Eukaryota; kingdom Metazoa; phylum Chordata; class Aves; order Accipitriformes; family Accipitridae; genus Aquila; species Aquila spilogaster. Next base: position 20,695 of record JANHGO010003906.1, on the reverse strand, counting down.
TTTAAGCAGAGCTGCCGTGGAAAGGGGAGAGCGTGGTGCAGAGCCTGGGATGCTTGTGAAGTGCTGTATGGGCAGCACTCAGGATGAGGGTGCACAAGAGGAGCCCACTTAGCCCACGGCAGAGGCTCCAGCTGGCCAGGGGGCCGCAGGGTGCTCCCCCTGAGCACACAGTGCTACCCATTTGGGGTACAGCCCCTTTCACTGCAAAGGGACAAGGCAGTGGCTGGACCTGCTCCCAGCACAGCACCAGCCCCATGCAGGAGCAGGCCCCGCTGTGCTGGGTGCCGCTGGTCCCAAAGCCACAAGGTGGGCTGGTGCTGGCGGTGCAGCGAGCCCCAGGGCCATCCAAATCCCCAGATGGAATCGTGAAGGTTCTTACTATAAAGCACATCAAACACTTCCTCTACCATCTTCCTGAGGAGGTACACGTCTGATCCCTGGTCCGGGGAGACCCTGAGCACGCTTCGCCCGCACTCCTTCGCCTTCTTCTGCGCCTCCGCGTCCTGCTCCCTCCGCTGCTGGACTCCTGCAAGAAAACGGGAGATGCTGCAGTGGGAGAAGGTTCAGCGGATGATGCTGTCAGCAGCTTTGATTGCATGAAACCATGAACCCGCTCAGCCCACACCAGCAGCTCATCACACAGCCTGCCCATGCAAGACCAAGATCCACAGGTGCCAGACTCTGGTGTCAGCAAAGTCCTTTCAGCTGCCATCCAGCAGCCCCAGATGCATGGGGAAAGGTGCAAGGACAGGCATGGGTGTCACGGTGCAGCCCAGCGAGCTGCGGGCACGCTCAGCCCACACATCCCCTTTCACTCCTGTTTTACACACTCAGCTGCACTGACACCATTGTGATTAATTGGCCAGCGCGTCTCTTTTCTCTGGTTTCAATCTGCTTAGCCTTCAATCTCTCCGAAAGAGAAAATCCGCCTTTCTCAGAGGCTTTTTTACCCTTCAGCGTCACATAACTTGGTAATACCAGCTATTTCCTGCTAATTTCCCCCATTAAACCTCAAATAAAGCATATCTTCAGCAACGACTTCCTCGCGTCTCTAAATGCACAGAAAATTAAACACTACAAGTGCATTATTGCCATCCTAGCTAAACCGATTCACCAGGGATTTTCAATGGCAAAGGACTAATTCCTTCATCATCCTCGACAGGCTCTCGCCAGCCACCGACCCTGGCTGCTGCTCGCAGAGGGCTCAGCCATCCATCCTGGCACAGGGGGGCACAGGAAGGGGACAGCAGTGGCAGCCCGGCACCGAGGGCAGGCGAGCTGCCACGTGCCCAGTTTCTACCGATAAGCAGAAGAACAGACTTAGAGTAAATCATAAGAACTAAAAAAATCACTGCTCTGCCACTGCCGGATGGTTTGGGGGAGATTGCTGATGGCCTCGTGTTTAGGGCAGGATGAGGGATTTGGTGGCACCACGCTGCCCGTCCCCCTGCAGACCTGCTCCCAGAGGTGTCCCCGGGTGAGTGGAGGACACGGGGGATGCAGTATCCCTGTGCCACCCCCACGCTGTCCCTCACTGTCCCCGCTCCTGTTGAGTGGAGACTGTGCCTGCAGCCCCAGAGCCTTTAATAACTGTTTTTAAGGTGCTGGAAGGATTGGTGGTGAAGACAATGCCAGGGAGGAGACCCTGAGTATTCTGCAAAAGTGATGAAATCCACTCAAACTCACACCCTTCTGAGACTCTCCCTCCCATGTGAGCGCAAACTCCCCTCCATTAACATCCATCTTTATAACTGTCAAGTCCCCCTGTGCGTCAGGAAAGGCTGAGCCAGAGCTTCAGATAAACGAGAGCATCCAAGTGAGGTCTGTGCGCCCGGAGGAGCGCGGCTCGGCAGATAAGAGCCTTCTTACATCTCCCAGTGATGTCTGGTTTAGATTATTTCAGATCCTTTCTAAGGGGGCAGCTCGCCTATAAATCAGAGGCATTTCCAGGGATGCTTTACGATGCATGCCAGTTGTAAGAGCTTTATGTAGTGGAGCTGAGCCTCGGCCATTTATAATTCAAGACAGAGTTATCACGTTTCACCCTGTGTCGAGTATCAGCTGCTTTGTCACAAACCTCACCATCAGAATCTCATGGTTTGTACCACATGTTACAATTCCATTTCCACAAAGGTGTAAATTAGACCAAAGGTGAGGGGAGCTTCGATTCGACGCTGATGGTAACTGCCCAGAATCTACGAGGATATATTTCTGTAAGTGAGATGTGCATGCAGTCACCAGCTAATGGGAGCTGTAGGGCGACACAGCTGGCATACCATAGGATCACGAAGGTTGGAAAAGACCTCTAAGGTCATCCAGTCCAACCAGCAACCCTTCCCCACCATACCACAGTCCCTCAGTGCCACATCTCCACGGTTCTTAAACACCTCCAGGGACGGTGACTCCACCACCACCGTGAGCAGCCCGTGCCAAAACCTGTAAGGTTTAGCCCCATCACACTCGCTGTCCGGCTGCTGTTGACCGCTACGTTCCTCTCCTGCCTTCTTTTCACAGTGGGAAGAAGAACCTTTCCCAAAATGCCACCGTTCAAGAAAACCTGCCTGCAAAATGAAACGCATCGAGATGGAGGATGACTGCAGACGGCTTTCCTGGCCCCAAACAGAGTGGAAGAAATGTCAGCCTCCCATCCGCAGGAGGAGCGGGGTCGGGAGGGCTGAGACGCTCAGGGATGCGGCGCTGCAAAGCCGAGCACTGCGGGCGAGCCTTGCGCTTCACCCAGCACATGTGCAACGAATCAGCCAAGCAGACAGTGACCCTGGCAGCTTTACAGCACTCATGTTTTCACTACAGTGAACCGTTCTTGAACAATTTCTCCAACGGATTAAGCACAACTGTGGTTTCCATCAACAGCAGCCACGCGTGCACGCATATGTGGGTTGTTGTCCCCACCACCGTCCCACCAGGGGTGGTGGCTCTCCTGCAGATTGGCTCTGGGCCACCTCTCCCCACCTTGGGGCTCACCAGCACCACCAAAACCCATCACCCCATCCCCAGTCCTGCAGGGAGCCAGGGGAAAGCTCCAGCCACGTGGTAGGGATGAAGCCATCCCAAAATGCAGGTGTGCAGGTTGGGGTGTGTTAATCGGTGGCACCTGGAACACTGCGGCTGTCGCTTTGAGGTATCCCTTCATTCCTGTTGGCCTCAAAAAAAAAACAACCAGTGCTTCCAGCTCTCCAAATCTGCTCCTGTCATTCCAAAAGCGGATAAAAGCCTTGGCTCCCAGCTGGTCTCCAGGAGAACCTAATTCTGCTAATTCCCTTAGACCTCCTCCTGCTCACAGATGGCCATGCCACAAACCTCACCAATCAAAGGATGCAAAGGAGTCGGGACACACGGTGCCCTCCAAGGAAAATGTTCCCATCTGCCCCATCGTCCCCAGCCCCAGCCTCTTTGTGCAACTTTGGGGTCATGAGCTAATGGAGCACCACACCGAGGAAATCCATTCAGGGGGCTTGGAACTGGATGTTCTTTAAGGTCCCGGCCAACTCAAGGCACTTTATGATTCTGCAGTTCTATGATTCTCTGATTCCATGAATCTATGATTTCAATCCGCCAAGCCCAACAAACACCATTCACAAAGCCACGCCACCTGTAACCTGCAACCACCTGTAACCTGCCCATCCTCAACCACGCAATGAACGAACCCGAGCACGTCATACAGGCAGACAAGAGCACGTCTCCCGGGATACTCACGGCAGAACTTCTGGAAGTCGGCCTGCAGCTCCTTCCTAGCGCTGAGGAACACTCTGCCCTTCTCAGTGCCCAGCACAAAGGTGTTCTCATCGTGCACGGCAATGCAGGCCACCTCGGCGTTCAGCTTGGACAGCGCGGAGCACTGCGGAGACACGAGCGGCTTAGAACCCGAGCACTGCCTCGGCCATCTCCCCATCATAAGCAATGCTTTAGTGCTGGTCAGAATTTCATGGGTTTTACAGCACCCCCTACACCACAAATACTTTGACAGCTTTACAACTCCATAAAGGCATGCGGCTCAGACATGCGAAAAGCAGCTTGTTTTATTGGCAAACATTTTACTTCTATTTCCCCCCCCCCAAAAAATAACAATGTTATCCTATTTCTTTAAAAGAAAACATTCCTGCATAGAACAAAAAAACAACAACTTGTGGTTTTCCACCAGCCCTAATAAAATAAGGAGCACAAGAATCTTATTTCGGCTACAGAACACTAATATGGTCAAAGTCTGGATTAGTCGAGTGATTCTTCTTGTACAGTTATGCAAAACATTAAAGAGATGGAAAGGACTTCCTCCATTAATCCATTTTATGTAAGATGTGCTTCCTGCTATACATAATACGTGTATATGCATTTTCATTATTATTTTTCATTGCAGTTGTTACACGGTGCCTGCAGCCTGGGTCCCATTCCCACGGCCACGGCTCTGCCGTGACACTACCGAAGCTCACAATGTAAATGGGGATTTTCCCACTTTCATCCTTAAATGATGACAAAAATTGAGCGCAGGTGACCCAAAGCACACCAGGTGAGTGAGGATGGAGCAGGAAAGCTGCTGCCCACGGACCAAACCCCACCGCAGCCACCGCCTTCTTCCAGCTCCCCTGCACAGGACTTTGATTTGGTCGGGCTTCAAGCAAACTCTGTTTGGTCATTTTACCTCCTGCCGAGCTTCTTCAAGAAGGGAATATTTAATTACATCACCAAAATATGTATTTTTAAAAGGCCTCTTTTCAAGAACCCAGCATTAATTCGGAGCATTTTGATCAAGAAACTCAACACGCGGAAAAGAAACATAAAACCTACAGTGAGAAGGGAGGTTCAGAGGCTGCGGAACAACGGGCATTCATTAAGAAGCCCAACTATGACAGCGCGGTTTGCTGTGGATGATGGCACGGACGCACATCAAAGCCACCGGGCTGTGTCAGCTCCGGGGAACCTGCTCTTCAGTGGGGTGACGGCGGTCAAACAGAAGGAAATTGCTATCTGGGGAAAAATGCCTTCGTGGTGGAGATGAAGATGCTTTCCTGATGAACGCGTTGAACACTTGGCTTGAAGAGGGAGGGCCGCTCAGCACATTGCTTTTCATTAGGTATTTGTTGCTACACACGCACCTTCCCTTCTTGATCGCATTCACAGTTAAAAATCAGATTAGCTCCGGTCCATGAGAATTAATCCCAACAGTTATCTTGTTTATGTAAGCACGGCTGACTTATGCAAGGTTTCCACCGGGAATTCTACGTCAAAAGATATGAAAGTTATTTTCTTTGTTCTCCCAGATAAAAGCCATTGTTCTCCTGTTGTGTAAAAGTGCACGCTAACATCGGTAAAACATCAAGTAAGAAACCAAACCAGCCCCTACGTTCAGTTGATACCGACATAAATATTAATGGAGAACACTGCAGAGCTGAGATGAGCGCGGGCTGATCCGAGCAGGGCTGTCAGGACGTGATGAACTCAACATCCCTCTTCCCTCAGCACAGCCCCTTTAATGGGAGGTAAATGAGTTGAGGAGTGGTTTTTTTCGGGGCTATGGAGGCTTTCCCCGCTTTGGGCTGTACTGTGAGCCCAGCTCGGGCTGCAGCAATGCCCTCGATAGCTGGGAACGGGCACAGGGAGGGAGGGGGACGGGGACCCTTACCATGGAGTCTAAGGCAGACACTAAGCTGGTGATGATTTCGTCTTTCTGGGGAAAAACCATATTCCACTGCTCAGGTCTGGAGCTGCTGAGGGTCGCATCTAGAGGCCTCCCTGCCAGTGCCATATTCACCTGAAAATAAGATAAAACAACAACAAAACATGCAATGCTGTTACCGATAGGAGCAGAAAAAAGAAATGACGAAAATCCTCCCCAAGAAAAGAAATTGTCTTTTTAGCAAGTCAGTGCTGCTGGGTCCCACCTGCACCACGGACAGCACCACGCTGGGGACCCAGGCACGGCACCCAGCCCCAGCGGAGACACTGCACGCACACGAGTGGGCAGAAGCAAGAGGAAAAGCAGAAAATCAAAGGCGTGTGGAAGACACCCACGTGCAAATCAGCTCAGCCCTGCCAGGAGCAGAACAAGCAGATAACCGCGAGTGCTGCCAAGCTGTAACCAAAGCCTGGCGCCGATGCCACGCATCCCAACAGTGCCAGCGCGGATGGGCACAGTGGGGACGCATCCCTGGGCAGCTGCCATCCAGGTGGGACACCCCAAACAGAGCGGGTGGCAGCTGTGCCACGTGGGAGAAGTGACACCGAGCAGCACTGCGTGACATATGTGTCCCCATGCTCCCCATCCCCATGGGCTCTCTTTATACTCAGGAGAGGGTCTGGCACCCAAAGGTGTCCTCAAGGCATGGGGTGATCTGTCCATGCACCACGGCGCTGCCCGGCTTCCATCCTACAAATAAAGGACGGCGAAGAAGACGGAACGATGGCCGTCCAACCCGGCTCGTGAATCATGTGCTGAAGCCGCAAGCAGATAAAAGGGCACGGGGAATTTCTAATGAGGCGAGATTACAGGGAGCCGGGCAGGGAGAGCCCAGGCATATGAATGAAGCTGCGGGTGAGGAATGAGATCTGCTGTGCAGACTCAAACCACGGCCGCCCCGCGCGGTGCCACAGGGACCCACACCCAGGGGGACCCTCGCAGGGGTCAGGGCCGTGCGGGCGCGTTCGGCCACGGAGCAGTGTGTGAGGCTGTGCCAGCACTTCTGCTGCGCCAACGCTGACCCAGAAAAATCCTCTTCCGAGCAGCAGCTGACATTTGTGAGCGGCGCTGCCCGCCCGAGCGGAGCTGACGGCTGAGTTTTCTCCCCAAGGATGATGTTGGCAATTGGGGGGGGGGGTGGGATGGACCCAAAGGCTCATCAGCTCGCAACACGACGCAGGGATGCGAGCGTGTCCCGCAGGCAGCCCACCCCGTGCCACCTGCGAGCAGTGCTGCAGAGCCACCGCGGGATGCGATGCCGTGCAGTGATGCCACACGCCAGGCATGGACCATCCATCACCTGCAGGCTCCCACTGCGAAGGATGCAGCATCGCTCGCTGCTCAGCCCCCCTACGAGCATTCATGGAAAACAGCCTCGCTTTGATGATGAGCCCTAATCATTATCCTGTATTGCCACCGTTACACATTTGGTGGTGGTGCGGATGGCAGTGCTGCAGAGAGCCCCAGAGGATGGGGCCGGTGGCAGCCCTGCAGCGAGCACAATGGCAGCAGCCTCGTCCCACCGCCTCCCAGGGACAGCGAGACACAACCCGAGTAATATATCTGGGACTTCACAGGGGGGTGGGGGGAAGATATATTCCTACAAAGCTTTTAATCATTTACGGTCACGCATAGCAGTGACAGCGGATTTAGAAGGGGAGGGGGGGAATAAACGGGAGGAAAAAAACTTCATGGCAAGCGATAGGCTTATTCAAATCGAATTAAGATGTACGGCTTGAAGTTGTTTGTCTAATCGGAGGGAAACTAAGCTCGAGGGAAACTGGGGTAAACCATTCTTACACCACTTAGGGCTGGCCGCAGGTGGGACGGGGGCACAGCGCACGCAAGCTGGCCAGATCCACGAGCAAAGGGCCGTGGTCCTGCGGGGATGGGGACGGTGTCCAGGCGCTGCCACGGGGATGGGGATAGCGCATCTCCATCCCAGCCCCGTCCTGCCCCTGCGCCACCTCCTGCGGGAGGGGACAGCCACGCTCCCCAGCCTGCCCGCGCCGTGCAGCCCTCCCAGAAATAAACATCCGCCCGCTGTGTCACCGTTTCCAAAGCGCCGGGAGCAAACAGAACGGCAAAACAAGCGAAACAAAGATGGAACAACACCACCCCCCCCACCAACCAGAGGAAATTTCCGAGCAGAAAATGGCGCTGTTGGAAGTTTTCAAATGATAAACAGGTTGAATCAGGACAAAGCCAGGGGGACATCGAAAGCCGAGTTCCACGGCCAGGAGGGGAAAAAAAAGGCATAAACCTCTCTACTCGGGTAATGACCCACAACGAAGCCCTGTGCTGAGCGGGAGAGCTGCCTGCACCAGGGCCAGCGATGCTACGGGATGGGAATGGCCACGTGCCCAGCTGTTCCATCTACATCCAAAGAAATGGGAATGTACTAACGAGAGGGACTCATAGGACATCCATCCCTCGTGGGCCGGGGACTGACAGCCTGGGGCAGGCACTGGAGCTCTGCCGGGGGCAGGTCAGCCACGCAGCATCAAAAGGACTTCTGATGATGGCATTTGGGCTCCTGAGTCACCCGGGAAGTTGCACCCGAAACGCTGGAGGCAGAGGGACGTGTGTAACGAGGACCCACACGCAGCAATGAGACGGCGGCGATAGGGCTGTAATTGCCTTCTGCTCTGGGAAGGCGCCTCTCACAGCAGCCCTGGAGGACATGTATGTCATCAGCCCTCGCTATCATTAAACGCACTTTAAAATTCATCATGAGCTGTCCCGATAGGAGCCAAAGAGACAATGGATGTCACTGCCGAGGCACAGCAGCACAGGGCCGGCATCCGCCCTCCCTGCACAGGGACAGTCCCCGCATCCCCTGGCTCTGACACATCCCTGATGGGGACACGGGCTCGGGGCAGGAGCCACAGTAAGGCAGCAAGAAGGGGACGCCGACCGCAGGCGTTTCCCCACCCCAACGCACCTCAGGGACTTCTGAGGTCGGCTTTTTGGTGCTTGGCTCGGAGCACCGTACACTTGACTCGCATTGACTTGATGTGCAACTCGTCACCGCCGCAGCGCTGGGGATGTCTGCCCAGCACGGGCGGCTTTCTCGTGCACTGCCAAGCGCTGGCTGTGCCCCACCAAGGGGCTGACAAACGGCTCCGGACACAGAGCTTGCAGGAGATAAAGAAATGCTCCGCACGCCCTGGTGACCCCGTAACCCGCTCAGATGTAATCCCCTACGCCTAATTCAGCACAGCCCTCCTGCCAGAGATTGGTCAGCATCAGTGCCAGCTCCAGCACATAACGGCGCTAGCGGGCATTCATGATACGGCCGAAGATACCCTCCAATGTCAGAACACCTCCAAAAGCCCTAAAATCTCCAATCTGATCCTCCCGTTGCAACGCAGCCCTCCTGGGGCTCTGTTATTTGGGGTATCCACGCTGCCCTGCTAGCGCGTGCACCAACCGAGGGCACATCCGCATGTCCCAGCCCCATAACCATCCGCTGCCCCACAACCACCGCCCCATTGCAATGTCTCTCCTCACACTCGCAGATCCCCTTTTTCACTCCACCTGTTTGCACGAGTCGAAAAACGACAGTGTTTGAGGTCAGTCCTCTGGCACACCTCGGGGTACCCAAACCACATGCCATGCCAGCACCGGGGCTGGGAAGAGCTCCCCCCGAACCAAGGCAGTTCGCTGAGGTTTGTTTAACCCCCTCCATGGGGAGGAATGGCTCCAGACCGTCAGACACCTCCTCCCTTGCTTTATTTTACCGATAAAAATCAGGGCACCTGCTGGAAAAGCTCCTCACGTACACAGCGGCACCGAACGGAAACATCCCCAGGCGTCCATTGCAGCCACTGCCCCAACTAATCCGCAGCACAGCACCCGGTGCTCTGCCCCGCTCCGAACACGAGCACGGGACAAACCACATCTCCCACAAACAGCCAGCCCTGAGCCGGCCTCCCACAGCAAGAACGGAGCTTCTTCCTCTGGAAATCATTACCCGAGCGTCTCACTCATCCGCCACCTTCATTCTCCAAAACCCGGTCCTGCTGCGCCCACAAATAACGGGAAAATCACTGTATCCTTCGCACCGGGCACAGAGAGAGGAGAACAAAGCGCCCGCTGAAGTCAGGGTCCCCCCCAATGTCACCTCGGTGTCACCGCAGCGAGGCAGCACCGCTCCCCCCAGCACCCCCACGCCGCAGGAGCTCCGGCTTCGAGCGACTGCCTCTTCCTTTATTAAAGAAGGGGAAAAACAGATAAACACAAATGGGGGAAAGAAAACCCCCACGGAGCGGGGCAGGGAAGGGATGCTGCGCCGGGAGGAGCGCTCGGGATGCGCGCTGCGGTGCTGCTGGGGCTCGGGTTGCGTTTCCCAGAAGCGGTGGCCCACGGCTGCTAAAATTAGGTGAGGGCACGGGGAGCTCGCCCCGCTGCACCGCTGCAGCTGCCGGCTGCGAATAGATCCCACAGGGAGAGCACAGCCCTCTGCAGAAAGATGAGACAAGGCCGGGATGAGCCGCCGGGGCAGGGATTGGGGTTGCACATCAGCGCCGAAATGGGGCAGGAGGAGCGCGCTGGTAAGGCGCATCGTGCCCATGGCACGGGGCTGAGGGATGGGGCGTCCAACCCTGACCCACGGACCCACGTTTGTGGGTGCCCCGCGCCGCTTGGCAACCCGTGGGTCTTTAAACCCAGGTGCAATGCTGCAAAGCACGGCTCCAGCCAAGCACGGAGCCAAGGGCGACGGGGAGCAGGGAGAGGACGGGATCCGGTTTCCAGAGCCTGCTTTCTCGGTATGTAAGCTAACACTCGTGTTATTTAAGGCTGGAGTTTTAGCAGCGTTCAGCTACTGTTTGCGTGATCAGGATAAAAAATCGCAATCCTAATTCCTGGCCCCCCGGTGCCTATGGCAACTGGTATCCGTCTCCTTGGAAACTAATCTCGTGGTATTTGAACAATGTACCAAGGGCCTTTAATCTCCCAAACACTGTAAATCTTTATTCCAGCCTGCTCTCCTCCTACCCCACCAGCCAACATGAAAAGCCCGTTGTTTTCCGCGCACTTACAGAGATCCAAACTCAGATTTTCTATCGCGCAGCCACACGCATTTCTCTCCCCCTTTCCTTTTTTCCCTCTAAATCAAAGAGGAATCCCCTGCGCAGGCGGCAGCGATGCCCCACGCCCGCAGAAGCAAAACCCCAAACTGCAACCCTTCCCGCAAGGCCCCGGCCGCACTCCTTCGGGACGCTTCCCTACATCGCACTCATTGGGAATGGAGCACGGATCCCACACCCCGATGCGCGGAACGAAGCCCTCCAGCCACGCATCCCCGTTGGGTTGGCTCAGTGCACCGGGGCAAGCTGCGTGCATTGCACACATCCCCAGCGCTGAGCCCGGTGCTGTTCCCCATCGCTGTCCCCATCCCAGCCCAGGGCCGTGCTCACAACGTGCTCACTGCTCTTCCCAGGTAATTATCTCTGCACAAGAAGGGTCTGATGGAAGAGCCACTGTTTAATCTCGTTACGGTTTAATTTTATCGCTGGTATTTCAGCTCTCTGCTTATTGTTTCAGCAGCCACTTTCCCCCCTGTTGCAGGCTGTGCCGCTTGCCCGCCCCGCGCCCGGCTCCGCGCTGCATCCATGAGCTCGGTGATAAATAAAGAGCAGCTTTCCGCAGGGATTGAAGGATGCTCAGAACCTGCGGCCGCCAGCGACGCAGCACACGGAAAAGCAAATTCTGGGGCCGAGTCAGCATCGATACGTGGCAGCACACCACTGCTCCACCCCGCCAGCTCCTTCCTTCCATTCGTTACTGAAGAGGAAGACCGAGAGAAGCTGTGATAGAGCTGCTGCTGGTTCCCCCTCCCCAGCCCCAAAAGTTGTGTCCAACTCGGCATTACCGACCTCAGCATCACCATTGGCTCCCAGTCACAAACAGCCCCGAGTCCTACGGCCCCCACCCAGCCCACGTGGGCAGCGAGACAGCTGGGATGGGATGGCTTCCCCACGCCCCAGCATCCCTATGGCCAACAGAGCCAGACTGGGACATCCCCACCGGTGCCACTGGTCCTGCAGAGATTCGCCGGTGGCTAATAGGGCTCGGGCGCACACCCCAGTTTTGTCACTGGGCGCCTGGTGGGAGCCATCCAGCCGGCTGCAAATGACCCGGGATGAGCAGACAGACAAACAGGGCCAGACACACGCCCAGAGACAGCGATGACACCGCTCCCAAACCATCGGCGCCCAGGTGGAGCTGCTCCTCCTCGGGCTATGAGGACGCCTGGTAAGGAGCTGGGAGCCCTGCAAGGGCTGCCCCGGGCTGGAGGCGGCATTAAGGCACAGCCAGGGCCTCTCCCGGATGCTTCTGCGAGGAGTCACAGCCAGGACCAGGACTAGGTGACCCAGGGATGGCCACCAGCTCCTGCCTGGCCTCACAGCACAGGCGCTGGCACTTCTGCACGCATCAAGCCATAAAAGCAACTCAGTTCCCATGAAGAGCCGTCCCCACGTCCCCACAGCCATCCCTGTCCATATAAACTTGGCAGGACAGAGGTCCCAAACCCGCTCCCTGCCCCATCCTCCTCCCTCTGTAGGGTGTTCAGCCCCCACCCATCCCGCACGCGTCCCTTCTCATCCTGTCCCCGTCCCTCTCACCACACCGGACTGCTCTCACGGTGGGACACCACTGACAGAGGGGTTCCTACCGCCACCACGAGCAGGGAGGGATTCCAAGAGAAAATCTGCAGGAACTGATGAATGGGGAATGTAATTGCCACTGCTCTGCATGGGCTGGGGGGTCTGAGCACCACCACCGCCAGCCCCGAGCCCCCGCGGAGCCCCAGTTCTGCTGGAAACACACGGAGCCCTGGTAACCTCCAGATTAATTCTAATTTCCATTGTGTTATGAAACACATTATCTGTTGAAACTAAGTCAACAGTTGTTTGCATTTACGTGTAAACACAGCGAATATTAGGAACGGGGCCAGCATTATATTTGCATACGAAATGCAGCCTGCGCTGCCCTCTCTCCCTGGCTTTTTCCATCCCTGCAGTTAAAGACGGGGGATGCGTGGAGATCACGCAACCTAAGACCAGAGCAGCCCACGAAGCACACGCTGCTCTTCCCTTCCCATCTTTATTTCTGTGCAGAGCAGGAAGAAAACATCCTTCAAAGCTACATAGTGCGCCGACACACACACCCCTTAATCTCGTACCCAAAACTAAACCGCTTCAAATTCTCGCCGATGCGCATATCTTATCAGCCTGCTTTGCATACCGTATAAATATTTATTTGCTTTTAATCCTGCAGAAAGCAAACCTGCCTCGTGGCACATCTCCCTTCCACGCAGCGCTGCGATGCTTTTCATCGGGTTTCCAGCGCCCGGAAAAGCGCAAAGCAAAGCGGTGAGGGAATGGTGCAGAGCGGCTCAGATCCCCACGTTCACCCCCACCCCAACCCCCTGGGACCCACGCGCCACAGAACTCCTAAGAACTGGGGAGAAAACACCTTCCCCCATCCCGAGCATCCCTCCCTGCACACAGAGCTCTGGGCTCACGCGCACCAACAAAGGGCACCTCCGGGCTATTCCGGGGGGAAATCCAGAGCAAAAGGGACAGGTTATACAGAAGCACCCCCAGCTGCACGTGCACAACCGTGCTTGCCCTAACGCTGTCCGTACCTGGATTCCCTCCGGCAGCAGATGGACGGCGAGCAGCGCCTTTGCCCGCATCCGTCCCTGAGATCAAAGCATTCAAACGGGGCTCTGCGCCGCCTGAGATTGGGAATTAATTTCTTAATCGGTTCCCCTTAAATGGGCGGCGAGCAATTAGGGAATGGGAGCAGCCGCCTCCGGAGCGGGACGACGGAGAGCCCTTGAGCCGCCATGCGCAGCGGAGCTGCTTTGTGATGGGAAGGCAAATACTGGAAGAGGCATCTGTGGGGCTGCTCGCTGCCATGCCTCCTCCTTCGCCTCACCCCCATCACCTCCCTCATCCAGCCCAGGCCCCAGCAGCTCTCGTTAGAAGCTTCATTTTGCTTGTTAGAAGCAAAATGCTGGTTTGGCAGCGTGGGAAGGTCTTCCGGTGGCGGGTGACCTGAGAGATGGGCTCTCCATCAAGAGCCACGCAAGGAGGAACCTGGCAATGACATCGGTCCAACGTAAAGCATCCAACCAAGCGCAAGCTGGCTGCCCTGAGAAAGGTCTTCCCTGGAAATCAGGCTGCTGAGCAGCTCTTGGTCATCCCCGCAGCTTTCAGGGCTCAGCCCTAACCAAGGAGAGCAGAGCCCACCCGGTCTCACCCTTCTTACGAAGAAACCCCAATGCCCAAAAGAGCACCCAGGTAGAGACGCAGCAGCCAAAGCGCAGAGGAGCAGCCTTTCAATCCAAAACAGAACGGAAGATCAAATAGGAGCTCAGCTCCCGGATAAAGACCTCAAAAGAGCTGCAGGATGCTCGCCCAGCCGAGACACGGCTCCTCGGAACGCCCAGCCAGAGGAAAAGCCAACGCTACCTGGCCCCAAAGCATCTGGTGCTTTGGACACCCACCCATGCACCCTTGGGGACCCCCCACCCACCTCAGCAAACTGAAAGAACCAAAGGACACCGACGGGTCCTGCCCAAGCCCTCGCCCCCGCCACACGCCCAGCCCCACAGCAAAGCGTTTGGGAGCAGCGTTAGGGAGCAGTCACCCCACGGATTCCTCCCTCCGCCTCCCATCCAACAGCGCACCGCCCGTAAGGCAAAACTCGGACAAGAGTCAGCTCAGCTCTCCCTGTTCTCCTCAAAACACCAAGGGCAATAAAGAGAGACTGAAGCAGAGAGCAAAATCAATACCGAGAAGGAACGTTCTGGGCTTAAACGCCTTCTGCGACATCGCCGGCTAAAAGCGGGTTAGCGCAAGGGAAAAGGAAAGAAGAAAGAAAAACCCTTCACCAACCGACGCTTTAAGAGGAGCTGTGTTTGCTGCAATGGAAGGAGCCACCGGCAGCCGCATCCCAGCTTGATGTCAGCATGCACCCACTGCCCCGTGGGGACGTGCCGCGAGGCGGCTGTCACAGGGACACACGGAGACAGCCATCCATTCGTCCATCCCGGACCTGTGACAGCAGTGATTTCCCCTCCTGCTCATCTGGTCCCGCACCTGCAAAGAACTCATCCCAACTGCTGGCAGGCGCCTGCCCCAGCAAACCCCAGCATCCTCTCAGCGCCCGGCCCAGCGGAGCCAGCCTGCGCCTTCTCTTCTAATTACTGGGTTTAAAAATGAGAAGGGATGCCTACGTGCTCCCGTGCATCGGCAGCGATGCGGTAAGATCCCGGCTGAGTTAAAAATAGCCCCTTGCCAACAGCCGCCCACAGAAACCCCTTTGCGTTCGCAGTTCCATCCCATGGCTCCATTGCACTGGGAGGTCATCGAGTGGGAAAACGCTCACTTTGCCCCCATCGAGGAGCAACCTAAAAACGTACATATTCAACAGCAGAAGCGATATCTGTGATACTGGTGGAGAAAGACATCAGGAGTAAGCAGCTCTGCCCATGGGAGGTGGCTTGGAACGAGATGATCCTTAATGTCCCCTCCAAGCTAAGCCAGTCAATGACTCTATGAGTAAGAAAACATGAGAGCGACGCGCCCATAGAGCCAGCAGCTCCCTTGCAAAGAGCATCTGAGGATGGGGTCCTGCAGCCAACACAGGGAAACTTCTGCAGGAGTCGGCTCATTACGGAGCACTGGGCGCGCACAGCCATCTATGGGGCCGTATTTACGCAGGTGTAATTCCCACGGAGATAAGGACCTCGGTCTCCAACGAGAGGCAGCGTCGTACAGAAATTACAACAGCAAACATCGGAAAACAAAGACGTCTTCAAGAGCGCGCGTAATCCTCGCAGCAGCAGCTCGGGAAAACCCCAACGGAGAGATGCAGGGAGCTCACCCACAGCCAATGATAATCCCATCCCATCATAGAGGAAATACCTTTGGGCAGGCGGGAAAAAATTAACCAGCACGGCCCCTCGCTCCGGCAAAGCGATGCTGGGTTCCGTATCCATCCCAGAGCCAGGGGATGCGCTGCACCACTGCAGCCATCTCACGGGGCTGCGGCTCTGTCGGGGGTTTTTTTGTGTGTGAAATAAAGGAAATAAACGCAACCTGACACTAATCCTAATGGTTTCAATAAATGTTTAATGCCTTGCTAAAGGTCGCCCACTCTCGCTGAGCATTTGTATTAATAGCGCATGGGCCGCTCGGCGTTAACCGTGTTGTTTTGTGGGGGTTTGGGGCCGGGCACATTGCAACACCCTATGCTGTAGGAAGAGGCACGTGACACGTGGCATCCCAACCAGCAGGGAGCAACGGCACAGGGCAGCCCCTAAGACCCCCCAAAATCCCACAGCGAACCCAAATGAGCCCCATGCAGGGCTCCCAATGCAAGCCACGCTCGTCTCCTCCAGCCAAGCTCGATGCGGCCTATGGGGGTGTCTGCATCTTTTGGGTGAGCTATAAATCAGGGTGAAGTGCCCCCTTTGCAGGATGGGTGTCTGTAATATCATCCAGGGGCTTTCGAGGCATTTGTCCCCAGAAAGGCGAGATGAAATTACAGCACCGCGATGCCCCGAAAGGCTGCGGAGCGATTTATTCTCGGCGATCCTCCTCTAATGACGCTAATTTATAACCTTGTCAGGAGGCGCGCGCAGGCTCCAGGCACCCATACAGCTCCCTGCCCCCCGCAGGCTGCGTATCCCCAACCCCAACCCCAACCGGAACCCAGATGTTTATTTAAGACCCAAAAACCCCAAAGGCCCTTGAAACAAGCAGAGTTCCTGGCATGTTTCGCCAAGCAGGAGCGAGCCTCGCCTATGGAGGCTGCAGGAGGAACGTCGCCCCAACCCCAGGAGCTGCTCCCAACCCCACTTGGACCGCGTTCTTCCACTCCACTGCGCTGAATGTTCCTGCATGGGAGGAAGGTGACGCTGCGGAAGCACAGAGCTGCACGTCCAGCACCCTGCAGGCTCCCATGGACACGGCGGCATCTGAGGGCCATCCCTGCACACCGGGCTGTGAGTACCTCTGCTGCAGCCTCAGCTCCTCCTCGAGTCTCCTGCGGCATGAGCACGTCTCCTCATAGGAAGACGGGAGAGTGGCTCGGCAGTGTGGCACTCGCAGCTTGACCTGCTTTCTAGGGGTCACCCTCATGGAGGTCTCACCCAACAACCCCACCACGCTCCTATGGCAACTGCAGAGCAATTCAAGCAGCCCAGGCCGGTGAGAAGGAAGGAAGCCGTGAGGAAAAGCCCTTCCTCCATCCGACTGTACCAGCCACCATCACTCCTGCCAGGAGGAACCAGATCCAGAGTGGACGATGTCCCTCCAGCCTCCCCAGCAGAAGCTTGCTGAGGAGCTGCTGCCACTCCGCCAGTGGTAATGCCACCCACAGCAGCGCTTCAGCAGATGGTGGGTTGTAACATCGTTATATTTACCTAACGAGACTGTTTTATCCTATTCCTCAAGCCGTAAAGAGAGAGACAGGAGCCAACTCTTGGGCTCCAGCTGCCAAGAAGGAAAAGACAACTGGAGGACGGCCTACAGGAACAGAAATCATCACTTCAGAGGTCACGTTACCACCTTTGTGTACTCCATGGGAAAACACCGTGACGTGCACGCACCAAAAAGGATGCACGGTTCAGTTCTTCAGCTGCTGGGCTCCAAAATGCTAAGGAGATGAGCTCGGCACTATGAGCCCTCCAGCCCAGGACTCGGCCAGGTAGATACTAATGCAGTACCAATATCCAGCCCAGGACTTGGCCAGGTAAATAGTAATGTGGTACATGTAATACAGATAATTCCCACATGCAGGCTGCCCAAGGAGGTGGCAGAGTCACTGTCCCCAGAGGTGTTGAAGAAAAGGGCACGTGTGGCATTGAGGGCCGCGGTGGGGCCGGGTTGGCGGTTGGAGATGACCTCAGTGGTCTTTCCAACCTCAATGAGTCTACGAAGCACGAAAACCATCCACACGCACCGCAGGGCACAGGAACATCGCCTGTCCCCAGCCAAGCAGGGCACACAACATGTGACAGCAACCAGGCCACCGGACAGCGCAGTGAGCACTCCAAACCCAAGCCGCGAAGCCTCCTGCCCACAGGATTTCCACCCCTGTCACCTCCAGTGTGATTTACGCCCCATGATGTGTTCCACGCTCACGGCGCGGCTGCACACCGCTGTCAGACACAGCGCTGGGGTGGTCCCGTGCGGGGGGAGGAGTTGGGCTCCACGATCCCTTCCATCTCAGGACATTCCCTGATCCTATAGAGCTCCCGAGAGGCTCTGAGCCTCCACGTGGTTATTTTCTCCTCTTGATGCTGCGGATTTAGAGAAAACGGAGATGGAGGCACCTCGGAACTCAAGTGAAAGGCGGAGATTAACTCCGGGGGAGAAAGTCCTGGGGAAGGATGCTTAGATCGCTGCGAGTTTGCAAAGGCAGAGCAGTGGTCTTTGCCGGTCTCCCATTCGTTCAGTTGAAGTTAATTCTCCTCTTAAAACAGCCACAATTGCGCTGAGCGGAGACAAAGCCACAAAAGGCAGAAAACGCAAACAGAAGCTGTTTGCATATACAAACGTGAATCCCACCAAGGTACAATCTGCTTTTAAGAAGGAGATTCTTGCACTGAGTGCTTCCTTAATAACATTTTACCAACCGGGAAAGCTTTACTGATGCTGCAGGTAATTCCCTTGGAAATCACCATCAAAGTATTTGAGAAGTGGCGATCGGCAGCAAATCTCCAGCTAAGATTGCTCTGGAAACATGAAACCACGGGTCTTCCCTCCCCTATGGCACAGGGATACAACGTAAAACACCCCATAGCCCCTGGGTGGCATTTTCTCAGACAAGAGCCCCCGGTCCCCCACTCCGCTCTGCAACGACCCACTGTCCCCTCAGCAAAAAGGACCTTCTTCCTGCTCTGCTGAGCATCCAGGTGGGCACTGAGGATACCGAGACCCCTCCCCACTGCTTCCCGCTGGGAGCACCCCAATAAATGAGCTTAAAAACACGTTCAGCTCCCGGATAGATACCATCCTGAGGAGAAGGTCTTCTCTTCCCTGTTCTCAAGGGGAAGGCAAACAGTCCCCACCACTCACACCTTTGCCACGATGACCACTACACATCTCCCATTTACAACCCAGACTCCAACAGCGAAGGGAACAAACACATCCTCCCTCCAAATGGGGCTCTGCCGCCCAACTCGGGGACCACCGGCACTGCCATGGGTGGCAGGAGATGAGCCCGGGCCCCGGCTGCCGTCCCTCTGCATTCCTACGCTGAGCCGGACTGCCTGGGTGCAGCCAACCAAATTCCCAGAGGAAGTACAGGGCATTGATAATTGCCTCAAAAAATCCCAGCTATTTCCTGTGGGAACAGCAGATGGGAATCCCCCATTCGCTCCGACAGCAGGAGACGGCTCAAACCACTGTGACGGTGCGGGTTTGGGGGGTCTGGGGGTCTTTTCTTCATTCCAGCAGAGCATTGCTCAGGGATGACGCGACGCTGTTCACGCAGGTGTGGGTGCGGGACAGCCACACTGGCCCTACAAGGACACGGAGACAGAAAGAGCCTGAAAACCATCCCTTCTGCAGCACGCAAGGTCTTGCAAGTCGCCTCCCCGTGCCAGGTTATCCGAACGGCGCACAAGGGCAAGGCGTCCCTAGCACCGGGCTTGGAGGGCATGTTGCTAAATACGTCCCCGAGCAGGTTCCTTCCCTTCTCTCCAGCTTCTCATTAGCAAACCTAAACGAGCCGGGGACGTTCCTGCCTCTCCTCCCCTGCACGAGTGGCTGCAGCAGCACGGAAGCAGTGGCACAAACATAGGATTGCTTTGGGGAACAAAACCCAGACGCACAGGCGGGATGTGCAGCAGTGCTCAGATCCTCCTTAACCAGCCCAGTTTGTCTCCTGGCTTTCTCCCCAAACCCAGTCAACAGGCTGCAGGGTCAGCAAGGCACACAAACATCCCCGTGTTCCCTACGGTGGTTCCGAAAGGCCAGCAAGAGCACAGGGAAGCATACAGCCCTGCAGCAGCATCTCCAAGAACGTGCACAAACCCTCTCCAGGAGGGACAGCGCAATAGGGCAGTGCGTCCCTATGGGCACACATCTCCTCCGGTCACCCTCACGGATGTCCCCATGGCACCCAGGTGGCGTCTGCAGGGGAGAAGGGAGAGGAGCGGGGAGTGACGCCGGCGCGGGGCAGCGCTCATCCGGGTGGCGCACACGGCCACGCCAGGGCTCGGAGCTCTGCCACGGGACTCGGGAGAAGCACCGAGCGGCTCCGACACCGCAGCGGGCACGGAGCTCAGGCTGCCTCATTCCGGGACCGAGCGCTGCGGCGATTTACACAGGAGTAGGCAATCCCGCCGGCTCAGACGGCCGACGGGTCCCAGCGGCGGGGATCCGGCCGAACCGCCCCTTCTCCCACCGCAGCCCCTCCGCCGGGCACGCACCGAGCGGCCGCCCCGACAATGCAAAGCCATCCCCGCCCGCCCGGAGCTCGCGGCGAACGCAACCGACCCCGCAACCCCACCGCTCCGCGGGGCGATCCCCGGCCGCGGTTACCTGCACCGAGCCGCCGGCTGCGGGGCTCACTCCAGCGTGACGCAGTAATGGGATCGCTCCGCTTTACAGCTTATCCCCGCTAACCCCACGCGCTGGAAGGACACGGGCACCGGCTGCTCCCCGGGGAGGAACTTTCTCCCCATCGCTCCCAGCACCGGGGACCCCCCCCCGTCTCCGATGCCGTCGCTACATCTGTCCGCAGGTGCGGTCTCAATACCGCCCGTCCCCAGCTCGGCTCCCCGGTTCCGTCCCCGCGTCCGTCGCTACGTCCGCTCCCCGATACCGTCCCCGGTCCGCTCTCCGCTCTCGTTCCCAGCCGTGCCCCCAGCAGCAGACGCATCCAGGTGCCGTCCCCAGCCCCACGCCGCGCTCCCGACTCCACCACCGCTATAAGGGGGGGGGGGGGATCCCGGCACGCTCCCCCCACGCC
>JANHGO010003905.1:0-26071 GCA_024606505.1 Aquila spilogaster | reverse complement strand
ACTTGGTTCTTATCACCAAATGTGGCAGGCGGAAGAAAGAGCAACACTATGACATGGTGCTAGACGTATGATGTTTCTGTGGGAAGTTACCCAGAGAGTTTTAAAGCAACCCAAGAACTCTGTAGTATCTGTGGCATGGGACGAATGTTGCCAAGGGAAATGGATCACTGCTGCTGGGAATAAGACATTTATATTCCTCTGGGTTCATTTTCAACCTGCCAAAGTAAGAAAAACAAAAACAATAGAAAATGATTTTTTTTTTTCCAAGGGGGAAAAATCAAACCACACCGTTTCAACCTGTTCGCATGAAAATGGGAGAACTTCTTTGTTTATGCACTTTTTTATTGTGCATACGCCTGACAGTGTTACGTTCTATATACCTCACTGGTCATGCTTATGTGTGGACAGGAAGAAAAGGAGTTTGGAGAATCAAGAAAAGGATCTTACCACCCCCTGCAACCTAATTTATGAACTTCTCTTTTTTATAGTTCTTTTTATAGGAAGGGTCTTTTGTGTTAGGCTGCCAAATGTAATGCCAAAGGTAAATTTTAAGAGGCCGTTGGCTGAGCTGTATTTTTATATTATTGTATTATTTGTGTGTGTGTATTTTTAAGCCAACTTTTTTTTTTTTTAAATCACATATTTTATATTTTACTATCTGCCAAAAAAGTTGCCTCCCCAACATTTTGTTCTTTAGCCTCCTTAAATATATTTGGGAAGAAACATCAATTTCTCCCCCAGAATTATGCTGATTTAATATTGTTCACAATAGAAAGCCTAAAGAGTCTCTCTGCATTTTTGCAACTGATGAATGGTTATTTCTGTGAAAAAATATTTAAATGTACTCTTATTAGGAAAGGCCCAACATTGTCGGTTTTTGAATACAAGCATATTTGTCCATAAAAAAAAGGCCGAAGGGGTAGATATGTGCAATCTGGGGCTTTGTTTTGTTTTGGATAACATTGTAATAGGGAAATCTACTTTGCTGAGAGCATGATATCTCTGGCACGCACAATAGCCGTTTGATAAGCCAGGCCTTGATGCTATTGGAAAAGGCATTGCTATAGGAGAGCTCCCGCTGATTTTATGTATGATCTGAAGAACCACACACTTCTCATCTGAAGAAACATCGGACACCCCAAGCTACTCTTGACTTCACTGATGGTTGTAATCTGCTAGTGGCAAGCAGATAGTTCAGATTTTTTAGTTAAAAAAAATACATGAAAGGAAAACATATCATCACTTTCAAAATGTGGGTGCCTTACTATAAAACATCTGCAGTGCCCTTCATAGAGTTTACAAATGATATAAACATCACCTTCTCTGACATCCAGTGTAATACAGACCCCCAGTACTAAGCCCAATATTTTGTGCCTAACTAAAGCATATCTACCAGAAAAGAAGCCAACTTGTATCTGAAAACATCAAGTCTTAGCAAATTCATCACTTCCTTGGTGCTTAATAGTCCATTTTGGACATTTATTTTGGACCATGGTTTTGTGAAATAACACTCAGGACTAAATTCTGCAGTCCTTCACCAGCCAAAGGAATGTGGCTTTGAGCCCTAACATACTTTATAAAGAGCAACAAAATGCCAACTCTATACAGATATATGCCCTTTTTAGATTCTGGTATTTAAAGCACTGTGGTAAAGCAGAAATCAGCATATGATGCTTAAAGAACTTTGAAGCATTTTCTGCTTCTTTTTTATGCAGACATGAGTAGATTCTGCTGTAGAATGAACTGCACACACACTACCTTATTTGTTTGATAATCTTGAGGTACATGATTGCTTGAAAGTCATACTAATTTTATGTTAATGATTGGAGAGTTGATTCATGTTGATTAAAAATAGAACAGTATTAAAAAATGCAAAAGAAACAGAAAAAAAAAAACTTGACTATGCCTTTTAACTATTTATGATGTAAGTTAAAGCTTGGGTTAACATTCAAATGTCAAATAAATCCTCTCATTCTATAAAAAGATTGAATTAATTGCCTGTATTTATTCTAGCAATTATTCAATGTACTTCCAATATAGGTTGTATAGTATAATTGTTACTTTCATAAATAAAATATTTTTGATAAGATTATGACTAATACATGGTGTTTCTGATCAGCACTTTGGCTCTGAAGCCATAAATCTGGATGGCTTGGAGAATGTTGTTACGGTGTCACCAGTCTGATTTCCCAGCAGGAATTTACCACTGAGAAGTAGAGCACCTGGGCAGTGCATACCTGGAGGATGCAGGGACTGGGAACCAACCCACTCTAGTCCACCGGATGCCACTAACCTCTAAAATTAGGGAAGCATCAGAGAATATGTGCCCAGTCCTCTTCTTCTCGTGCAGCCCTCTACTGTGCATGTTAGACTATGTCTGAATACTGTGACCAGTTTGGGATCTTCAGTACAATAAGTCATTGATGAACCAGAGCCAAGTTCAGCATAGGACCAGTATGATGTCTGGGGCTGAAGCGCTGTCCTTGTGAGGAGGGGCTGAGGGAGCTGGGTGGGTTCAGTTGGAAAACAAATGGCTTTGGCCACCTAACATCATCTCCAATACCTACAGAGAGGTTGTCAGAGAGGTGGAGCCTGGAACTTCACAGTGATGCCTGGTGGGAAAATGAAGGTCTCAGGGTTTGAGTTGAAACAGGAAAAGTTCAGACGCAGTATAAACAGAAACTTCTTGCCCATGATACCAATCAGGTACTGGGACAGGCTGCCCAGAGACCTAATGCAGTCTCTGTCTTGGGAGGGTTTCAGGACTAGAATGGATAAAATCCTGAAGAACCTACTCTGACCTCAGAGCTGTCTCTCTGAAAGGATGTGAAAATCTCCTTAGACAAATTACATTCTTTTAATAATATTTCTTCTCAAAATTTTCTCAAAATATTTCATCTCAAAATTATTTTGTTGCATTTTCAGCTTGTGGAGTAAAATAAAATGTGTTTTTCATTAATACCAAATACAGTTGTGAGCTGTCTGTCAAAAGAAAAATTCATGCTTTGTTTTGAAAAACACAGGCACTTTTCAGCCTTAAATAGATGGTTCCAAACTCTATAAAAACTTCCTCAAACTACAAAGTGTACAGAATCCTTAAAAATACATGTTTCCAAAACAAGAGAAATCAATGAATCGGCAATATCTCAGGTTGCGAACCGTTTCCAGAGTGGAGTAATTTGAGTTTGACAGCGTCTGTTTGCAGAGACCAGGTGTGAAGCAAAACCTGTAGGAGTTAGAGGTGCAGCAAGGACGAAGAAACCCTTCTGTTCTGACTGCTAACAAGCTTTGGTTTGGCCAAGAATCAGGTTTCTTTCAGGAATGCATGAATATTCAGCGGAATTTTTTTAGGAGGTGGAAAAAATCCTGTCAGACATGTACTGCCAAACGTGTCCTGGTGCACAAGCTGTTATGAATCCGTCTGTTAAAAAATTGAGTCTGAATTTTATTCTTAGCAAGAGACAAAGGGGTAAAGAGGAGACAAAATGTATCAAGAGCTGTTGATGAGGTCTGGTATTACTGAGGCTTTGCTGGAAGAGCCGCTTTTCTCCAGCACTAACACAAACTTAAACATAGTGATGTTTTTCCTTGGCCTACGTTTGCTGTTTCAGTTTCAGATCTAACGGATCTAAATTGTGCCTGCTTCTTCCAGCTATGTAATTTTGTATAATAAAAGATTCCGTCTCTCCCAAAGAAATCCAGCTCGAATTTTCTCCTAGAGTAGCCCTGAAATTTCCATAAGCTGCAGTGACTGCACAGAGGAAAATGTCCTTGTTGTTACATTTACATTAAGTAAATGAGAGACCCAGGCCATGTGTCTGAATTTTGGTATGTGATACTTGGTACTGTTCAAGGGTAAGCATTGTCTATGGTGTGTTTTTACTCCAAGTCAGATAGTGCAGCCACAGATGATGTTGGACACAGTTAGGAGAGCTGTATGGGTTGGAAACTAACATGTCTCTGTAGGTTATACAGCTTAGGTGTGATCTTTATCATCAATTGGTCTTTTAAAAAAGGAAAAACACAAAAGAGCATGCACAGTTGTGACACTGCTAGCAATCACTAATAGAGATTAAAAGCAGATTAAATGGGCAGATCATTCTAAATTCTTTACAGCATTGCTGCCTGTAACTGATTCCCAAAACAGCTCTTAAGTTTTCTGTACTCACTCTTTTGAATTAAAATAGTGAACCCATCCAGTGAGCAGATGCTGGTGATCATCTGTGACTTCTGTCTGCACTCTTTCTTCATTGCCTTCCACAGAAATGGCATAGCGCCTTGCTGTCCTGGTTTCTGTCAGCACTGGTGATATCTGGATAACCATGGCAGCATTGCAAGGTGTATTAGAAGATTCTTTAGTATTGAAAAAGAAAGCCTGAAAAGACCGTAAGAGACGGTTCTTAAAAAAAAAAAGTAATATTTGATAACATAGATTTTAAAAGCTCCATTTCAGTGTACACAAAATTCTATCCAAACAGATAAGTTGTGTGAGAAGGTATGACATGTGAGACTACAGAAAGAAGAGAAAAGCAGAAACTGAGATATTAAAAAGGAAAAGTAAGGTGTTTCATTCATACAGAGGGCATATTCATGCAGAAGTTTAAATCAAATTTAGACTTTAAAATACGTCTTCAAACACAGAAAGGAATCCATTCCACTAACGTTAGATATCTACAGCAGATACCACTATTTGTGTGGAAGTCATTGCATTTCTTTTGTAGTCAATAGAAAGAAAGAACTCCAGCTGGGTACAGCACATCTGCCAACGGCTATTTCACACTCAGACTGCAGAGTGACAGACTTCCTTCTACAACTGTCTGGTTCTCCATGCTAACAAGATTCCTCACAGGGACGAGAGCCCTGTCAGCCCTCTTAGAGGGCCAAGTAGGGATAAGGAAGACAAACAGTTCTGAGCAACAGCAGCACCTATGTATTTTGTATTCATATCAACAGCAACTAATAGGTGCTGCCACTCTCTTTTTCCAAGCTCAACATCCTTCATAACAGCACTTCTTTCCTCAATTCTCCACCATACATGCACTCATATATATTCATCCATATCTATATCCTATACCTCTATTTCTTCCTGGATACGAGAACTGTGATAGTCCATTTCTAACACCAAGTCAAAATTGTGACAGATAGGACAATTTCATGTGTTGAGCCTGCACACAGTGGCAATGCTGCAGAACAGAGATTACTTTCCTTGTTATTTTTATAAGCAGCTCTATGCGTACTTGATCTCATCTTTAAAATGACCACCAAGGAGACCTGCTGGCAACTTTTACTGGAGACGGGGGGAGGAGGGGAAATGTGCAGTTAATGTTCTTACCTGCCATCTGTCTGAGCATGTTAAGTAAGGAGATTACATGTTTGGGTGCAAAATCTGTGGTGCTCGATTCCAGCCAAGAGGAATTTCAAATAAAACCACCTGAAAGGGATATCCATGCAGCGCTCACCACAGCCACATCCCAGGAGTTCAAGGCAAACCAGGTATAAGAAAATAATTGCATTACATTTAAAAATATATAGAGTCCATTTGAATCATTGTGAGCACTCTTTGGACAGTTTTATCCATGGAAATCTCTCTCAAAGATAAAAGCTAAACAGATACAAGCCAGGTTTACGTTAATGTAAAAACATGTGCACTGTGAGATCCTTGTCTACACGAGAAAGTTTATCTGATGGAGCCAAAACCTTTGTGATTTCACTTAGTATAAGTGTTATTTTCTTCGATTTTTCTTAAGAGATGATAACCATAGTAAAACTGAACCTCCCGTTTACCAGCTTGAGCAAAGTAGAAAAGTGCATTTACATTGTAATTATAAACTGGTTTCCTCAGACTGGCAGAGGAAGATGACACTGTTGTGTTGATGTGTGCCAGACGCGTGTTAGCTCAGTCTGACACGATTTACCTTAAGAGAAGCCAAGATGTGAATTTGCAGCAGATCAGAGTGCCCCTGAGGACTGCCCCGGGGAAATCTCTGCTCCTCAGTGTGAGGTGGCTCAGTCTGCTGCATCAGATCCATCAGTTACGCTGCATTTGCCACAGGGTACAAGAGGGAATATGCAGAGATAAGGTCTGATGACTAATGCAGTGTAAACTCATGCCCAAAGCTGCTCAAAGAAGCTTTTAAGTGTATCTGTACCTCAAGCTGCTTAGGACTGCCTTGTAGGTAAACCAGGGCCTTGTGGGCTCACAGGCATCCAGGAGAGCTCAGGTGAATTACTAAGACTTCAAGATGGCTATTTAAACAGTGGGAAGCGCTCATTAAGGATGTATTTTCAAAATAAAAGCAGCCCTGCTTTGATTTAGTAACACCTCTTTGTTCTACACAGGCTTCTAACACAGTTTACCCCTCACACACTAACAGCCCATCGGGATGTGCTTGCACAGCCACAAGCGTGCTGGAAGAATGGTGGAATAAGAAGCTGAGTGGCTGCGTATGCCCCTGTGAAACAACCTCAGTGCCTGGAAGATGCGTAGGTTTCTTACACTAATTACCCGAGCAGTAAAACAACACGTGCTGTTTGTGCACTCCTGTGCATGCCAGGTGTACAGGCGGGACATCTGGCCCTGCCACAGTGCAGGGAGAAGTGGAGATTTCACTGCTAAAAGCAGCACAAGTCAGCTGTAAATATGCTGTCACCTGCCAAGGCACATCCCCCTGTGGTTGATGAGCATTGCTTTGACTGCTTTGCCTGCAGGCATTGGCACATGGGCCTGTTACCCCCCCGAGGGAGAGTGAACGTAGCCTGTATTATGCAAGGAGCAGTTGCCATTGTACATACTCCAGCCTCTTGGCCTATTGGAAGCAGTTCACCGCTTTTCTCACGATGGACAGGCTGCTCTACACATTCTGCAACAGGAAAGCATGCTCAAAGGGAACTGCCAGATCCATTAATTACAATTTTTGTATTTATTAGTCTTTAATTCTGGTAACTAATGGATGGCCATTTGGCTTGTCTTAGTTCCAGGACTAACACACATGGTGCTATCAGTCAGATCGATATCAGTGCTCCTTGAAAGCGTGATTAAAATGCTTCTACAGAGAATGAACAACCTGTGTGCCCTCAGCAGTGTGCTATCCAGGATCTCTAGTGTATATATATATGTATGTATATATATAAAAACATATATACCTGTTGGGTAGTGCATGTTTTCTGCAGTTCAGCCCCTCTCTCGCTTTGTTGCTGATTTGATCGCTCCTTATGTTCTTAATTAAATTAAAGGTCTGTGAGGTTCTGGCCAAATTAATCATGGCTGGGAACCAATTCATGTTTCTCCTGCAGCTTTGAAGTCTGTTTAATCTATCCTGTTATCGCTGTAATATCTGAGATGTGACCAGGACTTTGTAAGGAGACATATTAGACAGATTGCAAAGTTAATGGGGACATATGGGTGTTGTTTCTCAGCCATTATTCTTTCTGTAATTGTGGTGGAAAGAATCTGTCAGCGTAAATGCGCCCCTCAGTAATACATTGCTGTGGCACATTGGTAAGTGTTGTGGATAGCACTGGTCTGTGGAAACATGTTCTGTGCACAAAATTGATCACTCCGTACCTTTCATTTGTTTTCTTGGGAACACCTAACCAATGACGGAGTCATTTGGGAATATATCTGGCATCAATTTTGACTTCCACAGCACCATACACAATTTTCTGATCAGCCTTATGATAAAACAAATGAAAAATCGTATTCTCTTTGTGGTTTCCTGCCTGTGAGTTTTGGTTGATGCGCTGTGTGCCGGACAGCAAATGCTGGGAAACTCAAATAGAACACCTGCATTTTGTTTTCCAGCCACTTCCTCAAGTCTAATTTGTTACATCTCTGTTTAAATTAGCACAGTCAGGCAGGTATGAAACTAAAGTCTTAACCACCCATGTCATGTTTCATAAGATTAGGCAGGAAGCACTCCATAAATTCCAGTAGTTAACACTCATTTTAATTGAATTGCCCCCGGAGTTTGAATGGAGCAGGTATTCGTCTGAACAGTTGTGCTTCCCAAAACGTGTCTGTCTAACAGCAAACAGATGTTTACCAAGGCAGACAAGGCCATGTTTCTAGAGATGGGAAAGTGGTGCCTCTATTTTGTGCATTTGTCAAGTATTTTTGCATCTAAAATAACGGAAAAAACCCTTCCTTTAGGCTCAGCTACATTAAATTCATTGACATATACCAAAATTTGAGATCTACAAATGATCTGGATTTTAATGGATATTAAATAATTTGGTAATGATTTGTCCTCTTGTCTGCAAGCAGGACAAGCCATCAGGATGCAGGAACATGTATATGAAAAAGCAGAAAAAAAGACACATTCTTTAGAGCCATTTATGCTGCAAAACACTGTGCTCTAGAAGTGTATAATAGGAGAGCTGCATTTACTTGTTTGTGAAAGGTAAATTACTCAAATAACTTGCCTAGGACAATCCTGTGTACTAGAAGGCTATCTTTACATATCAGATACTTTAGATCCATTAAAAAATTGCTAAGGAATGCAAGATGTTCCCACTCTTACACCTGCAGCCATAGGTGATTTTATGCTTTGCGCCGTCTCCTGCTTCAGAAACAGATCAATCAGGTTAAGGCAAGTCATGTTCATCATAGGTAGCTTCAGATAAAATATCTGAATATCAGTATTCAGGTGGATAGCTGTTTGGACATCCTGGAGGTGTTCAAGAAGCATGTAGATGTGGTACTAAGGAGCATGATTTAGTAGGAAATGGTGGTGGTAGGTGGACGGTTGGATTAGATGACGTTAGAGGTCTTTTCCACCCTTAATGATTCTATGATTCTATGATTCAGTGCTTATTATGATCCTGGTTGTGGAAGCAAGAACAGCAGCCAACAGAGATATTTACTCTTCAGGAGTTACAGCTACATCAGGAAAACACTGTTTTTGCACTGATACAGGTGGATTATAATATGAAGAGTGCATTTCTAATGGCTATAATTTCACTGTTGAGTTTCTTCTTTCTTAAATTCACTACTAACTATGCTTGAGCATTTAGCAGAAACATGAGAAACTCTGTTTAAGAAACTCTGGAGCCCTCTGAAAAGCACTTCAACGTAACACACTTCTAGTAAAAACAAGACTCCTCAAAAGACGTTTTTGACATCAAGATCTGAAAACATTTTGTAACTCCACATATACAGATTTTGTGCATATAATAGATCAGTGAAATCAGATTTCCTCCAGATTAATTTTAGAACTTCAGGAACACTTTATAAAGCTGGGTGAAATGTTTCAGGAATGAGTGGACAAGCATCGCTCATGCTCAATGATGGAAAAGATTGAAATTCTGTGATATCATTACTGAGTCCTGGCATTTGAATTAAATTTCAAGCACCATTTGACTGATCCTCAAAAAGTCTTCGAAAAACAAATACTAAATGGATAACAGGCAGACCTGGAAGACTATATCCCAGTAAAGACATTTACTCAGTTTGAAATACAGCCTCTTTTTTCAAATCCGATGTCATATACACTTTGTCTATATATTTTCACAAACCATATACCATGTAAGAGTTGAACAAACCACTTCCTTTGGATTAAAGGTCCTTAGTTCGCTCAAATTATTGTCCTGCAAACTATCCTGAAAGTTGCATAAAAATGAGAACTACTGTGTTTACATCTTTTCCCTCTTCTGCTCTCACACATAAGCAGGCGGTTAAATAGTTTGACAGGATTTGTTCCCAGTAGAGACGCATTCGTTATTTGCATCACTTATTATTTTTTATCTTTCTTACCTTTCTCATCTCCTTTTCTATGATGTTATTTGTATGCCAGTCCAATCCTTTGGAGCCTCCCATTTCCCAGAGGCTCACTACTGGTCCACAGAAAGTTTTGTTAACTCAATGAATGTTCAAGACCATGCTAACTTGCATACATAGCTTTTTAAGCAGTCTTTTCTTCTGGATTAGGCTGTAGACGTGAGATAGGAGGCAATAGAAAATGCATAAGCTAGGCTACCTCCATCTCTGTAAACTTTGCCTTCTTCTCCTTCCCCTGAGCATTGATTGGCTCCCCTGGCAACAGTCTAGGCCTCCAAGTGCAGGCAAATGCAAACACCACAACCACATTTGAAAGGATGGAAGTGAATAATGATTTGAAGGATTCTCTGTCAGTTCTCACACACCTAAACTTATTTCAGCCTTTCCCTTTACATTTACTGCGGCAACTGAATCTTAAATTTCAACTTTTCTTCCTGGCAAGCCTTTTGTTTCAGATGTTTGAGCTATCAGAGCTGAAGGCATAATAGGATAAATCTGAAATCTAAAGTAGTTCCTACGACATTTTGGGGGTAGTTCAGAGCACTTTTCACCCTCTCTCTGAAAGTATTGTACAGAAATAAAAAGTTGCTTCTGTGTGGTTGTTAAGCCTCTGAATCAGTTTGCTTATCTGCAAGATAGAGCAGAAGATGATTCCCTTAATTTTATTTTGGACTGACATGTGTCTGAATTAATTCAAGATGTGTGTATTCCAAGTCTGCAGGGACACTAGGATAATGGCAATTACCTAATTGTCACATACCACCGCCCACTCACTTCATAAAATTCAATCTTGGATTGACTTGTATTACATTCAGAAGTAGGCTTTTCCCACTACAACTACACATAAAACTACCACAAGTTTCTGGTCCACTGTTGCATAGATGTAAGTCTAGTCTACTTTAGTTGAGTTCCCAAGCCCATGTACCTACTAGCAGAGGAGGCACTGAATGCATCTACTGCTCTAAACTCAAAGCGTGTTTTGTCTGAGGAAAGAAGAATATTTTTTTCTATATTTGTTTAAAAAAAAACCAACAACTCTGAAGGTGCTGATTGTTCTGCCACAAATTTTCGTCTTGCTGTTTGTACAATGTATTGCGTTACGATACTTATATCCTATCTATTTATTATTTTCTACTGAAAGGCTTACTATGAGCAATTCATTCCTTTGTTTGCTCTTTTACCTTCCTGTACCAACATTTGAACTCAGCGTGGAAACTTCCACTTCTCTGCTGGAAGAGATCAGACAGTTGACATAATTTTTGCCAAAGTACGCAGAATTTCTATGGGGGCTTTTTCTACAGTCATTTTTAGCCTCCTTTTTCCTCTTATGCTTTCAGTCAAGATACGATCAGTACTTGCAGAGTGTGTTTTGTAGATTTGATGTTGAGACGAGGTTTCACAAAAACTCACTAATTTCTGTTAGTTGAGCTGCACTCCAGAGTGCAGCATATTTCAGCAACTGTCTTTTATGCACTTCATCGTGTCAAAGTAACAACCATCTCAGTGTTCTCAGTAATGAAAGGATTCTTTGAGAGTTAAATGTTCCTTTAGTTGTTTTTAATCAAGCTTAATACTCGTGAAATTTGTGGGAACCACAGTTCCATAGGTTAACAGCGACGCAACAGGTACAGCCAGAAATCCTGACTTCCTTAACACATTTATAGTGTGCCATCAGTTTTCTTTGCTTTTGACCTGCTCAGAAGACTTTGTCTCTATCACTTTTGCTTTCATGGCCATTCAAATTGGATATACACAAGTGACTTTTTGGCATAGGAACCCAGGGAGAGGGTGTAACATAACATCTCATTTTCTTATGCCATTTAACTCACTGTGGTACCATGCCTACACTTTCATATCTGGTAAAATGGACTTGCTGCAAGACCTTTTCCCAGCGCCGTGTTAGGCACCTGCAATTATTTTGGTGGACTATATTTTCTGTTATGTACTCAGATTTCAGTAAAATTTTCCCAGCTATTTCTATCTTGAAGCAAAGACAAAGAGCAAGTAGAACAGGTTTACATATTTGTTCCAATTTTGCTTAAAACAATAGGCTTGAGGTGTTATTTACCCTGTTCATTTCAAAGATTTGCTAACTAGATGCCCAGTGCTGATAAATGTCATCACACTATGTCCTTTTCACAGCATGTTCCAGATCAAAACCCTGGACTGCCCCACATGTACCCTTCTCATGTCACCTGCTTACAGAGCAATTATATCTTGAACACATTTTAGCCATAGTAAAGACAGGCAAACTCATTTTAAGCTGTTTATCCCAGGTGAACACGCTTCAATTTCATTTGGGAGTGCTCAGAAAGCATGGTAAAGGTGGGGAAAGGAAGAGAAGGGAAGTCATGAGAAACTCCAGCAAGATCAGGACAAACAGCAGGGAAGGGCAGCCAGAGGGCTAACCTCTCAATGGGTTGCACTCAAACATGCAGCAGTATCAGTATAATGCAGTAAAACGATTTATATTTACAGTCCATTCAGTGTTACAGCTGCTGTTGTAAACCTGGCTGCAGACATTAATGGCCAGACAAATATATTCTGAAGACCATACAACAACATAGCTTGAAATGAACCATGACTGCCATGTAAATCAAATGTAAAATCCATTTTAATACTCTGAACTACATTCCTCCTCCCTCTTTTTTTAACCTTTTCATCTATATTCAGACTCTTTTCTCCACTTGCCAGAGCAGTCTTCCAGACTCAGGACCATATTCTATTGTTTGCTTACTCAGTTACAGGGAGACATTTTCAAATAACTCCTTTCTTGGTGACAGAAAAGTTTAAAATGGGGCAATTTGGGGCAGAAATCATTTCTTGGTTTCAAAATACGTAAGTACATATATGCATATAGAGAGTGAGTAAGAGATTTAAATAGAATTTTTATATGTATATGTTATAATGTAAGAGGAAGAATAAGGACCACTTCTCCAGTCATAAATCAGTAGTGATTCTAAGCATCAACAGCTTTTAAAACTTGAAGTGAAAGAAACGCTGCAATTTTCAGTTTTTGTGGTCATACGCTATCACATCACTCACTGTGCTCAACTGTCTCCCATCACTGTGTTTACTCCCTCAGCAGTTACAGATTTGGTCACTCCAACAGTCTCTTTAGTAAAGTTAGTTTGCTTTCACACATCTGATAAAACTTTTGTTTAGATTAATATTTTTATTTTTTTAAACCATTAGGCTATTTTCACTTCCATGCTCCCTGAGTGCAAGTAATGGGAAAGAGGTGTGCTCAGCAAATCCACACAGTCACAAGTGACACAGGTTGGACCCCTGGAACGGGCAGGATGGGTCTACTCTTATCAACTCCACTGTAAATGAGAAGTTGAAGTGAATTCTACTGTATCAGTGCAAAAGCAGTGTCAAACAGGAATGCCCCACCATATTCCATTTCTAACCCGTATGAGCCAAATCTGACCATCAAACTTCTCTGAGTTGGAGCACATTTTTTAGTTCCTCAGCTCCAGCTTGAATGATCCCAGATTTTCCCCAGATCTTCAAACGCATCCCCAGCCTGTACAGAAGAAGGAAAACTGGCAACTTCAAGAGCAGCAGCCACTCCTCCCCTCTCAGAGGCCGCACATCTCCGCTTTGATGTGGCTGACCTCCTCCGAACTGGAGAGAACTGCTGCTTCTCAACGCTGAGATTTCCCCCCGAGGCCATGAATTATCCTGACAACTGGCTACTGACAACTGACACCTCCCTGAAGGGCTCCAGCCCACTGTGGGAACTGACACTTCAAGGGGAAGCTTCAATGTATAGCCCAGGCTGGAAGTGGGTCTCTTGGTGTTTAATGAAAGTTTCTATTTTGCCTGGAGACAACCACAGGCTGGAGGGTTTGAGTGGGAATCTGAAAGTTTGAAAGTGTTCCGGTCTGAGAGCTCAGTATGAGACAGAAGCCAATTGTGAAATACAGGAACGGTCTCAGTTTTCCCCAGTCTCTGAATGAACATCGATATCAATCTGATGTACAACTTTAAAATCACATCTTCGTGGAGCATTTTTTTGTGCCTCCTTTTATTTTTTGTGCCATCCGTCTCTCTCCACATACTACTTGAGGAAATAAAAGTTTATCAAATGGTTGTTCTTCTTTATCAAGCCCAGTCAGCAAAAATTTTGTGCAGGTGAAGTGTGTTGAAAACAACCTCCGATCTTAGTTATTTCTAAATTAATTGTATTTTTTTTGCCTCATATTTTTGTGCTGGTAAAGATAAATCAAACCTCATAAGGGAAAATCTGAAATGTTAACTTCTATTTGAAGATCTACATGCTAAATTCACTCACATCTTATCTCAGCAGAAAGCTTGCATATTCTCACTAGAGTAACACATTCAGAAGACTGTGTGTGTGACACAGGGCTGGTCCATGCTGTGGGCTACGTATTTAAGGTAAGAGTATTTTTTTGCCCTGTTATATTTTTTTAGGAAATATGCAACTGTAGAAACCCACCTGCATTGTTAAGCCTAGCCCATGACTGTAAGCAAGTTTGCACAGTGCAGGTGGTTGACAGACCCGTCAATCCACCACAGTCATAAAATACTTCCTCACAAAAGAAAAGGAGAATGAAAAGGCATCACCTGTGTCCTGGATCAGGTTGGTAAAAAGTACAAAATGTTCCCCAGATATCAAGCACCAATGCATAAAAACAAAATGCCTTCCCATCTGCTCTCTTTTGGCCTGGGACAAAGCCCTTTCTAGCCCTGGATTCAGAGTGAGTCTAAACTTGAGCGTATGAAGTATACCAAGACACCCACCAGCACAAATATTTTGGGGTGCCTTTAGGAACAGACTATCAATCGGCTGTACCAGGACTAATCCAGCAATTTTAAACAATTTTTTTCATCAGTGAAAGCAAAGAAGCCATAAAGAGGACAGATCAGAAGCTAAACTCTCCGTTTGTATTAATCACCCTTGTTCAGCAGAGTTATGCTGACTTACAGCAGTTTAACGCGTTCTTTACAGTGTCTGTTTAACAACAAGATACAGACGCACAACCAAACCACATCACTGAGTTTTAGATTGCATTCTACACAATATTCACAGCAATTTGGAAGACTTTAACATTTTTTTCCAGTAAGCTAAAACAGGCTTTAACTGTGCCTTCTTTTTTTTTTTTTTTAGAAGAAACCCCAAAACTCTTCTGCATACCTCATCTTTGAGAGTGTCCTCTTCTTCTGATGCCACTGATGGGCAGCAAGTGATTTCAGCTGATGCTATCTGTTAGCCAGAGGATACAAATGTGCTAATCTATCTTCCAATATAAACAACAGCTGGGGCAACTTTTTGCAATGTAAATGGTTTGTTGGGTGCGTTTTATGACACAGCTTGTGCCTTCACAAGCACTAGTCATTGTTTGCTTTTCTTTAAAATCAAATCAAAGTCTTTCACTGCCGTGATCGGCACCAAAATAAAGGAGGTCGCTTTGTGCGTGGCATAGGTGCATGTGTACACGTACCATGCATAGCTCAGATTTTAAAGTGTTCAAGAATTCATAAGTCAACAACTGAGTGTCAGGACTTACGGGGTTTTCTTAACACCTAAGTGAATTAAATATAAAGAATAATATGTAGGGCTTGTTATTGCTTGCCAGTTTTTGAGACAAATACTAACACTGTGTTTACAGTTTTTGTTTGTGCCAGGGGAAGACGAGCAACCTTGGCTGCTTAGTTTTAGCTTGAAAACTGAACTTGTTCATGTGAATTGTGGGGGGAAGAAATTTACTTTCCACCTAATTAACTTCTGCTCACTGTATACTCACAGAGAATGCTGAACTGCACAAAGCAACACCCAATCCTCACATCAGAAACGTAGAATTTGAATCTTTTTTCTTGTTTGTTTATTCACAGTAATTTTGAAAGGCATTGAAAAGCTGCCACCAACTAAACTGAACTTCACATTTCCCATTCTCTGAGCTCACTCAGAGATGAAAGGCTTCTCCTGGCCATTACTCAGCACTTTCCCTTCGCGCTGCTCTGTCCCACCACAGAGGTTATTAACTTTTTACAAGCGCTGCTTACATCCTCCCTTTGATGGATAGTAATAAGCTTGTATTGAGATTACAGGGTTTCCCAGCAAGGCAGTTTTGTTCCTGGGGGGAGGGACATTTAACACAAGATGGGTTTTCATATCAACCACCCTACCGGCCTGATAAAAATCGGCATGAGTAATCTGCTTTAGCGTGTATCACACCATACTACCCCAAGGCTTTAATGAGAGGTGATGGATGCCCCAAACATGGTGTGGCTGTCGTGTTTGGGATAGTCATCCCTGGCTGTGTGTGCCCAACCTCAGCTCCCACCAGGATGTGGGTAACCTTTTAGAGAGAGCGGAGAGTGTGGGGGGAGCAAGAGCGAAAAGGAAAGCCCCCTCTTGCTTTGCTGAAACCTTCATCCTCTTTCAAAGTGGAAAAAAAATAATGAGGAGGTGGAGAAGGAGGCCGGAGGGGAAGAAATTTCCCTGCCACCTCATTACTCTCCGCTCACTGTAAACTCCCAGTTGCAGCCAGTGCGGCTCCCGCCCTCTTCTCCCCTCTGGCCTCTGCACCTCCTTTCCAGCTGAAAATGTAAATCAAGACATTCAGGATTGAGACCAAAAAAAAAGTAAGAACAGCCCATTCTTATTTATGGATGACGCAGGAGTGAGCGCTGTTGGTCTACTCAATCTCTATCTCTTATGATTTTTAGCGGAATGCTCATGACTCACGAACCATCTTTTTTGGCTAAAAAACTTACTGGCTTTTATTTTTTTCTCGGTGGAAAAAAGCTGACACCAGATGTTTCTTCAGACCCTTCCCTGTCCTGAGTGAGTAAACACCAGAGACAAACAGGCTGTTCTGTCATCTTGCTTCACTCCACAACACCAGCAGTTTTATCATTTAGTTAAGAAAAAAACACATCTGAACTGCTACTAATTGCATTAAAGATACATAAATCCTCAATTTTGAAATTAAATACAAGTGCCTACGTGTCACTAATACGACTGTTTATGAGTGCGAGGCTATGATGCACTGATACAATTGAGCTCTTGTGCTGCCCAAGCCCTCAGCTTCCAATGTGTGTGTGTGTCTCCTGGCAGAGGAAAGCTCTGGTCCTTTCTAGCAGCCACCCGCCAGTATTTTTAAACCTTCTCTCCTAAAATAACACATCAATGTTTGCCTATCTGAGCTTACAGGAAGGCTGAATGGCAGTTTGTGGACACACCGGTGTAACTGGATTTTGTCATCAGTTTTATGATGTCAGAGTGTTTATCAAGCATTGCTTGGAGAGTCAGTGACAGTTGTGCTTCTCTCTGCAGTCTGCCCTCCTCTGGGGGGATTTCTGAACTCTAACAGGAGTTAGGAGATGAAGCTGAGGACAGCAAATTACCTCTCTTGAAGAGAGTGAAGGTGATGAATTCTATCTGCCCGGTGACTTTCAAGTTTCCTATACTGATTACAAATATAACCTGGAGTGAACAACATAAAACAAACATGCACACAACTTTAATTCTTTCCCATTGGTAAAAATACATTGATCTATTAGCTGAGCACTGTGGATTTGGCTGACATTTTATCTTGTGCTGCTGATAAAAATCTGCTTCTCGTGGAATCATAGAATGGCCTGGGTTGAAAGGGACCTCAAAGATCATCTAAGTACAACTCCCTGCAATGGGCAAGGTTGCCAACCAAATCAAGCTCTAGATCAGGTTGTTCAGCTCCTCATTCAACCTGGCCTTGAATGCCTCTAGGGATGGGGCATCCACAGTTTCTCTTGCAGCCTGTGCCAATGTCTCACTACCCTCTCAGTGAAAAACTTCCCTTCCTCATTTTGTATTGAGATATTTGAGAGAGAGAGTAAAGAGTAAACAACCTCTCAGGTCTCAGGATGTCGTTGTATTGAGATCACTACCTCTGCAAGTTACAGCCCTTTTCAGACATTTTTCAACTATGCGGTCGTAAAGTCGCTGTAAGGTTAATTAATATGCTATCACCTTTCATATAAAAAAAATTGATTCCTTCCATCATAGTCTTTCCTTAGAAAATAAATTCAGGGAAGAATTCTTTGAGGTAGGAATTTTCCTTCATTATTATAGTTGTCTAAAAATAGTTCTCACTCTATCCTTCTTCCATAGCCAGAAGGTAGAGTTCTGTACCTTCTGGGAGCTTCTCATCCCATACAAAATATATGCCTATTTTTACATCATCATTGAAATGCCATTAGACTCCTTTTAAGCAGGACCCTCTGGTGCCTCAGAGCAAAAATTGAATGTGTAGATGAGTATTTTTCATTCTAAGCCAAAAGACATATTTATCCACGAATGCATTTTGCATTGCAAAGCTCACCTAGTCATTTGTATTTTGCCATACAGAGAGACCTAGACAGGCTCAAGCAGTGGGCTCAGGAGAATCTCATGAGGTTCAACAAAGCCAGGTACAAGGGCTTGCACCTGGGTCATGGCAACTCCCACTATCAGTACAAGCTGGGGGATGTAAGGGTAGGGCACAGACATCCCAAAAAGGACCTGGGGGTACTGGTGGATGGGAAGCTGGATATGAGCCAGCAATGTGCCCCTGCAGCCCAGAAAGCCAACAGTATCCTGGACTGCATCAAAAGAAGTGTGGCCGGCAGGGCGAGGGAGGTGATCCTGCCCTTCTATTCTTCTCTGATGAGACCTCATGTGGAGTACTGTGTCCAGATGTGGAGTCCTCAGTACAGGAGAGACATAGACCTGTTGGAGTGCGTCCTGAAGAGGTCCACAAAAATGATCCAAGGGATGGAACACCTTTCCTGTGAGGACAGGCTGAGTGAGATGTGACTGTTCAGCTTGGAGAAGAAAAAAGCTCCAAGGAGAGCTGATAGCAGCCTTTCAGTGTCTAAAGGAGGGATATAAGAAAAAGAAGGGTATAAACTGTTTAGGAGGGTCTGTTGTGATAGGGCAAAGGGAAATGGTTTTAAACTAAAACAAAGGAAATTTAGATTGTATATAAGGAAAAAGATTTTTTCCAATAAGGGCGGTGAAGCACTGAAACAGGTTGCCCAGAGAGATAGTGGATGCCCCATCCCTGGGGCATTCAAGGTCAGGTGGGACCAGGCTCTGAGCAACCTGTTCTAGTTGTAGATGTTCCTGTTCATTGCAGGGAGGTTGGACTGGATGACCTTTAAGGGTCCCTTCCAACTCAAATGATTCTATGATTCTATGATTTGCATCCTAATTTTATGAGCAGTGTCTTCATAGCACAACCCAAGGGTTTGGGTTGCAGTGCTGGGGAAGGATTTCAGGTTGCAAAACTCACTGACATAAGTGTAGGGAATGTATGAGAGGGAGGATAGTGCTGCCTCATCTGTTCTGTCATTGGGAAGCAGCCCTTGAAATAAACCCTCCCATAAATGTAGCTGGGTTATGTCTCAAGGGA
Organism: Aquila spilogaster; assembly: GCA_024606505.1. Lineage (NCBI taxonomy): Eukaryota > Metazoa > Chordata > Aves > Accipitriformes > Accipitridae > Aquila > Aquila spilogaster. The sequence continues at coordinate 6,889 of JANHGO010003905.1, read as the reverse complement.
AACCATGCTGTGAACCCAAGTGTGAACTAATGCTCATCTCATGCACTGCTGGTGATGAGGGGGCTGGGACAAGGGAGGGAGCAAGGGAACTAAAACTGCCAGGAATTTGGTCTGGAAACTGTTATTTCAGTGGTGCCAAGATCATTAACTTGATCTTAACTCTCATTTCTCCTTTGGTCCCCAGCAGCCTTTGCACTGCAGTCCATTCTGTGGAAATCACATACCTGTGTCTCTTAGCTAACGTGTTAAAGTAAGTTGCAAAACTAAGGGGCGGATATGGAGAGGACACCTTCTTGAACAAAGATATTTTTGGAGCACTAAGATGGAACATGATAGTCTTTGGGGTTGCAGCAGGCCTGTCTTCATGGCGGGGTGTCATAAAGTTGTTCCTGGTATTGTTTTGGTTTCCTTCTGAACTTGCAGAGTTGCCCCACTTCCTTCAGTCCCACAAGCCATCCAGATGGATTGAAGCGATAAGCTGTGAGAAATTGCTTCACAGTTTAGACACATATGGAAAATATGCTTTGGAAAGTGTACTTATCTGTCTTCCTAAAAGCAAATGTAGAGATTTTCTAGCCTGGAGCACATTTAGTTCAATTGCCCCACATAGATCTATGGCTTGATTTCCCCAGAGTTAAATTTAGGAATATCTTTGTTTTGCAGTCAGGAAAATTATGCTTTATCCCTGCATGTTTCCCATGTTTTGCTTCACGTCAATTCCCAGCAGGCATGGTAGGGTGACATTTTCTTGTCCTCCTCGATCAGAACGTTGTAATGATGTCAAACTGAGAAATGATGACAAATTCTTCTACACTTAAGACAGAATGAGAGACATCTGTGTACCAAGATGCACATCCAGACCACCTTATTGCAGCCAACTGATGCTGAATCACCTATTTCACTTACTGTACAACTCCTTGTTGAGGGAATAACGTCTGGCAGACTAGGATGGTTCACTATCTGAACTGATCTTTTTACCTTTTAAGAATGGCAGCATTTATGTGGTTGATCTGAATGGAGACACCAGTTCTGATTCTGTAGTAAATCTCTACATAGCAAAGCCATTAAAGTTTAACTTCAAACAGAGAAACAAATATTTTTAGCATTAGTTTTCTATAATGAATATTTAGAAAGAGTTTATTATAATCTGACATCACAAGAGTGCAATGGGTAGCAACTTCGTCCAGAGGCAAATTGAATAATCATATCCTTAAACCAGACGAAAATTTATAACGTTGTAACTTGTCAAGTCAGCATTTCTAACAGTAAGTCCCCTCATACAAAGGTGTAAATACATTTCTAACCAATGAATATCATGATGTCAGGGATTTTCATAATTCTCCTTGTCCTTCTTTATAGCCTGGCACTGTATTTCTTAACTTTATTGCCTGAAGTGTCTATTAGCACCTGCTTTCTTGCTTGTCATCAATCTACAAACTTCATACCACATAGGGCCTCTTTTTACTGTGTACAAGTTACAGGCCCAGACAATGTGCGTCCCAGAGTCCTGAAGGAACTGATTGACGTGGTTGCTGAGCTGCTCTCCATCATATTTGAAAAGTCATGGCTGTCAGGTAAAGTCCTCAGTGACTGGAAAAAGGGAACCATCACTCCTATTTTTAAGATAGAAAGGAAGACCTAGGGAACTATAGGCCAGTGAGCCTCACATCTGTATCTGACAATGGATCAGATCCTCCTGGAAGAGATGTTAAGGCACATGCGAGATGAGGAGATGATCCAAGACAATCAGCATGGCTTCACTAAGGGTAGATCGTGCCTAATTAATCTTGTGGCCTTCTGTGATGGAGTGACAGCATTGGTGGACAAAGGAAGGGCAACTGATGTCTTCTACCTGGACTTGTGCAAGGCCTCTGACATGGTCCTGCACCACACCCTTATCTGTAAACTGAAGAACATGTAGGTTACAATTACTGATCTCAAGCATCATCAGTATGTTGGTAGTTCCTGAACTAACTTAGTTTAAATATGCAAAATGGGAGACACTAAATTAACCTTATGATATCTATACAACTTACTTGTGAGGCTGCTAAGGTCTGTCTGTTTCTTGGAGTCAACAACATTAGTCAAGAATGTGAGTCAGTCACAACAATGCGACTTTAAGCCTTCATAAATCATTTGTAAAGATGGTACTGTAAATTGATGCTTTCTTTGCTCTGTTCCCCGATTCAGTATTCTGCTATTGTAAAATATAGTGTAGAATATTTTTTAAAATATATTGTAAAATATTTCCTTCTGTCCGTATCTGCAAATCACTAGGAACAGCTGTGGATACAAAAACCTGAAAGTTTCCATTCTTGAACAGAATCCAGGGACCAAACCTAAAACTTCCTATCATGAACCAGGTAGAAAGCTGGTAAATCAGTTTCTTGACAGCTCATGCCTATGGTGGTGGTGGTGTAAGGAAATTGATAACATTATAATCTTCTTAGGGTGTGTTGTCCATTCACATCAGATGTGCATGAAGGACATACAGCAAACTAAAGATTGCTAATTCCTGGAAAGACTAAGCTGAATGCAAGCTGTACAAACCTTTTATTGTCTAAATCGAGGAGGATTATACTCTGTTCTCAACTGCATCAGAGAAGTGCAGATTACTACAGCTAAATCGGTAGACCTATTCCAAGCAGCTAGTAGTATACCTATACTTGATTTCCAGGAGAGCAGTGGAAGCCCTCTTCTATCTTCATTTCCCTTTCTTCTCTTCATATGCTCAATTTCCAACCAATTCTTTGTTTACCCAGTAATTCCTACCTAATCTCAAGTTTTTTGTGGTTTAGGGGATTTACAGTAACACGTCAAATAATCTAGGTTATTTGTTTTCCTTTTCTTAAATCTGAAAGTCCGTTTGCTTTCTATTGTACTGTCCTAAAAAACAAAGCTATCCTGAAATTACCTTAGTCTCTAGGATTGCCTAGTCAAAGTTATTCCTAGGTCAGAAAGATCTGACAAGGCCGCAGTGGAGATGTGTAACCGAGGTAATCTGTGACACATTAGTTCTATAGCATTCTTATAATAAGCAGAATTCATACCAAGCTTTACTCTCAGGAATGCACGGAAGGGAAAAAAAACTGAAAGGAAACAGTTATAAAAGATCCTTTTGTGTTCTCTAAGTGACCACAAGGAATTAGATGACTAAATATCTGATAATTAAAAGGAGAACGGGCTTTGAAGGAGCCATTTCCTATGATCAAAAGGCTGCCTCATATCCAAACTTAAAGAGTTTTTCTGTTTGGATTCTTTTTAAGTCACTTGGATTTGCTTTTGTAAATGATGCCTTATAGCCCTGAAGGATAAAACCATGTGGGAAAGGACTAACTGCCTGAGATATTTGCTCTTCTAAAGAATTGCCATATATGTTCCATAAACCTTGTACAATAAGGTCATTCCTTATTCCTATTGCACAATCACTGGAACATTCTCTTGGTTTCAGATGTTCTTTGAGGTATCCAGTCCACATAAGCAGTTAATTTCCTTTGCCAATTGAAAAAGGGGGTGAAACCAGTTAGTCAACACCCAAAATTCTCACTGAAGTGATACTTCTCTGAATGAGTGGTCAGGCACTGGAATGGGCTGCCCAGGGAGGTGATGGAGTCACCAACCCTGGAGATATTCAAGGAACATTTAGATGTTGTGTTGAGGAACATGGTTTAGTGAGAACTGTTGGTGACAGGTGGACCGTTGGTCTGGGTGATCTTGTAGGTCTTTTCCAACCTTGGTGATTTCCATGATTCTATGATTCTGTGGCGTGCAAAACTACACAGATGCTGGTGAATGTATGTGTAGTTTCAGTATTGCTTCAGACAAATATCTTGCAACTCATTACCTATCCTTCCCACATGAGAATAGATTCTTCTCCATTTTGTTCACAAATCTACAGGATAAAGGAAGAATTTATCACCTCCCATAAGAAATATTGAGCATTCAGCATAAAATGCAAATATCCTTTAAATCTTTCAAGCACATTGAATTCTTTTCAGTATGACATACAGATAGAAAGGAAATTTTGGTTAGTACAGGTTTGGAACAAAAAAAATTAGCCATTTTTACTAAGCCATTTTGGATACAACCCCAGTTTTGCAGAAAAGTCTGTCCTGTCTCATCCTGTTTTACACAGTTCTCTTTCTGTGCAGCTCCTGGCAGAAGTCAACTTGTTAATTCCCAATGACAAGAATTAGCCAGATAATATTTTTTATGGAACTGATTAAACATCTGACTCCATCGCTTGGCCAAGAGTATGTTTATACTTAACCAAAAGACCTGCTTAGAAACATCCCAAGGAATAACCCATGCATTGAAATAACTTTCTTTTCAGGACAACCAGCCTCTTTTGCCTCAGTTTCAGGAGGCTTAATGTAAAGACAGTATCTATATGTGTGCATATGTGCATGGCTAAGTCTAGCAGGTCAAAGCAATAAATGGAGATGCTTTAAGGGAGAAAGCGACAGAATTGTGATGCCTAGATCTGAAACTACACCTGAACATGCAGTGGATACAAAGGGCCACAGCCATTGATCTCCCTAGGAAAGCTCACGGGGTGCTTCCAGTGATTGGCAGCCTGATCTTCTGGCATTCCTCCTTAACTGAGCATTTTGGTGGCCCTGTCATGCCTACAACCCTTTGGTCACTCTATCCACCCATGTTCCTGGGGGTTACGGTCTAGTAGCTGTCTTCTGGAACAGCCAGCTGTGTCTTGGCAGCACCAATTTGGTAGAGTCCTGTGTCTGAAAGGAAAGGAGAACTGTTGCCTCTTCTAAAAGGCCTGAGTGTTTAAAGCATTTACCGTGAAAGCTGAAGCTCAAAGCTTCCAACCTCACACAGGAGCATCAGGCAGGACAAGCACAGGGAAGCAACATCCTTCTCTCATGCTGTCTGAACTGGTGTGGCTATGACAGCCAGGGTCAAAAGGGCAGGAAGAGATTGAGCCAAATATAGTGTCATGTTGTCCTTGTGCCAAGGAAGTATGGGCTTCAGTCTCCCTTCCTGTACTTCACAATAAATATCTCAAAGAATTGTAATACCTCCAAATTAAACCTTAGAACCCCAGTGAGAGAGGTCACCCCCAGCATCTATCTACCGTCTTTCTATAGTCTCAACTACTAATCAACACCATTTGTTTTAGACAGTAGACTCAAGGTAAACACTGCCCAGTTAGCAGGAGACTTACTAGGATTTGAGTTAGCAAATTAAAGACAAATTCCTGGAAAGAATTCACTTTCTCATGGTTCTAGGAAAAAAAAAATCAAATCAAAAAAGGACAGAAAAATAATGGAGTATGAACCAGACAAGGTTACATTTTCATGTATTTAAACTCAGATATCCTCTAAGTCTTTTCTTGTTTATCAAAAAATTACTAAAATAAAGGATGCACTTCAGTATCTTACAGAGTAAAGTGACTGAATCCCATCTTTATGTAGAAAGTATAGAAGTGAATTCTTTTATGTACAAAAATGCAATAAATCTCTGTAATTGTAAGCTAAAATGTGCATCCCCAAATTGTTTTTCATCGTGCTTCAACTGATGTCTTCTAAATGTTTGATTCTACATGCAGATCAGAATTACAGACATAAAACTGTCAAATTTCCTCCATTTACAATGAAGTAAGATTAACTAGGAAAATTAGGCTTGTGTAGTAATAAAGGCTTCTGTGGCACTTTCTAAAATAAACTGAATATATTTTTGATGTTGTATGATGGCCGTTTCAACATGCACACTTCTTTAGTAGAGAAAGACATGAAAACATCAGCATCAGTCATAAAGGTAAGGAAATAGTGACAGTCATGAAGATTCCACTAAAAACAAAACAAACAAACAAACAAACAAAAACCCCACCAACCAACCAGTCTACATCTCTTTCTAATCAAAGGAAAATATACGTATAAGCTAAATGGACTTGAAAAATGAACCTGATTTTCGACTGTAGATAACATTTTTGGTAATGCAACTCAGTTTGAATGTTAATTTAATGCTGATCTTTTCACAGTGCTAGAAATCTTCTTCTGCTTTCCACCCCCCTACTTCCATTAAACAGTTAACTCAATGAGAAGGAGCAGAAGGAAAAGTATCATTTCATATCAAATCTCATTCTGTAGCCAGAAGCTGTGAGAGTTGTCATTGTCATTTTCTCACAAAAAGATATTTTTACTTCACAAGGAAATGAGTTTGTACTAAGGACCTAGATGAGGAAAAAGAGTGACTTCAGAATCCCAAAGGACTCTGCTACATGTATTTAATTTTTTTTTTTTGAAGGAGGAAGTTCATAAATCATTCTCCCATGTTATTTAAATACATCTAAATGTGTGGATTTAATCATCTATTTTTTAAAACTGACTTAAAATGTAGCCCTACAAAATTCACCCTGGAAAATTGTTTTCAAAAGAACACTTAGAAAATGGTCAAACTGCATTTTCTTCACTGAAGTATAATGTATACATGGAAATTACAGGTGATCTCTGGGAAAAAAAAATACAATATTTAGAAACTGAGTAATATCGTAGCAGATCCAATTCTGAAATAAGCATTTCCTTGAAACTGGAAGATCTTAACTACGCATTTGATAAAAACTGAAATCACATTCTCCAGAGGGAAACAAACAGAAAGAAAAGAAGCATATGGAGGTCAGTCTGGGTGTGACATCCATTACCACATCGACATAAGCCCCATTAGTCATTTCAATGTATATTTCTTTTTACATGCAACACATTGCTTCTTTTAGGGTTTGGGTGCATTTGGGGAAAAGGGAGAGGAGAGGGGAGAAAAAAGGGAAGGAAAGGATAGGAAGGGAAAAAGAAAAGGGAAAGGGAAAGAAGGGAAAGGGAAAGGGAAAGGGAAAGGGAAAGGGAAAGGGAAAGGGAAAGGGAAAGGGAAAGGG